>JALJCO010004877.1:0-45631 GCA_023101725.1 Atherinomorus stipes
CTCGCCTCTCCCCGTCACCGCACCGAGCCACACTCTGCATGTTGCCTTCATGTGTTCAGCAGATGTCTGACAGCAGAGTCTCCAACGCTGTTACCTGCTAGAGGCGGTAATTTGGTTTGAATTTAGGAATCCTGATGTTGTAATCATTAACGTGCTACCACGGTATGGTCAAAATCTCTACCGTTGGCCAAATTCATATTGTTTCCACCGTATCCCGCTAATACCGCCCACCCCTAAGCGATCAGACACAAATCTCCTTTGACCTCCACACTACCTACTTTAGAACTGCTCATGGGCAATTTGCAATACGTTGTCAAGGTTCACATCTCTGAAATAATTTGCCTTATTATCTGAAGAAAAAATACTTATTTAGCAAATTTAAAAAGGCTCTTAAAAAGTATCTCAGTCAAATCATATACCCGCATACTAGTAAGCTATTAATATTTGGTGTTTATTTTCTTGCACCATTATTGTTTTGAATTTTTCCTACATTTTCCTTTTTTTCCATACATTTTATCGTATAATTACTCAGTCGTTGTTTTCTCCCGCCTATTTTTGTTATCATTTAATTGTTCCTTATTGTATTCTCGTCATTTGTGCAAATTTGGTTTTCTGATAATGCTTTTTATGGTGAGGTTTGCACAGAAGCCCTTTGGGGTTTCTTACCTCCCGTTTGCACATCTCAATTATAGTAATTGTTGATGCTGTTTTTTAATGACATGTTCGTGCAAAATGAAAAAGAAAACAAACAAAAAAGGAGGGAAAACAACCTGATAAAATAATCAGAAGTTAATCTACCGGCAGCGCTTTGAAGAGTTGTGCTCACTGCTCCGTGCTGCAAACTGTTCTTTGCGAAATAGCAGTCGTTTTAACATGCGTATGTCCTCTTCCTTTACTTTCTTCTTCTTTTTAGTCATTTGATAATATAGTGTAGAGCAACTAATGTGAAAGATTTAAAATTTGCTTTTGTGACAGTTGAAAGGACCCTCTGGCTTCTTTGAACAATTTTTCAGCACTTTCACATCACAAAAAGAGGTACTGCAGATGATGATTAATTCCTTAAATCCACCAAAAGTCAAAAACTTAAAATGATAATTAATTTCTATGTAAAAAATAAATAAATAAATAAATAAAAAATCTTTGAAAACACAGAATCCAAACTGAAATGATCTTTAAACCAAGCGTTTCAAAATGCACTTTTGAATTTTTACTGTAACATACTTGTCCATCACAACCAAGCAAAGCTGCCAAACTGGAAGTTAGGTTAGCAACTGTTTCATGGTTTTCACATCAACCTTCTTGACCTGACTTGAGTTTCCCGAGGTTGGCGTCACGCACCAACCCCCACGCCAACTGTTGTTGTACGCCCTGCTGTACCGTCTGGCACCCTCAGCACTGTTTGCAGTTAAATCCTAATGAGTGCTTAATAAGTAGATAATAAAACACATTCAGCATAGAAGTGGAAAGGTGAAAGAAAACTATTGTTTTGCTTGTCTGTTAGACATGTATGTATCATGTATTTTTTTTCCTCCTAAGATACAGCCAACTCATTCTATTTTTTTTTCAAGCTGAAAGCCACAGATACTCTCATCAGTCTTGACTAATTTGAGCCATATTTTTTTTAAAACCATAACATATTGTCTAAAAGTAACATACAAAAAAAAAAAAAAAGAAACAGAGAGATAGGCAAAAAAATGAAAAGAAAAACTAAAAATAATATGAAAGGGCTTCTCAAATAAACTGCTTAAGGTCACAGATCCAATTCAACCCCCCAAACGCCACATTCCTTTGCCATTCATCTACAATATGACATCAGAAATAAACGACTGAGATCCTAAACCACTATTTATTCATTCACAGCATATATGGAGTCATCACTGATAAGAGCTAAAGATGTGCTCCAGATCTCTGCATTTCAGGAGAAAACAGCCATCAGTGAGTCTTTAACGATCGGCCATTGCATGTAAACAAATTGAACAGTACATGTCAATACTCAATTTACTTGACGCGGAGTAGAAACTGTCACAAAGTCATTGTGAAAGCTTTAACTCTTCATTTAAGATTATAAAGGAAGCATCAAAACACTTCACAACTTTTCACGTCAAAACTACAAGTAATTCAAATTCCAAAAGAAATGTTAAACCTGACATTAAAAACTTTTTCATCATAAACATGGGTAGAGATTTTAAAATAAATATGCAAGTACATATATTTAACATTTTAATCAATATTTCAGTAGATTACTAAAAAGGATATGTCATCTTTTTTTAAATAAAAAATGACTTTTTTCTGCTTATGGACATATATTTTGGCATCTGCGATGACTACAAATTCAGAAACTTAGAAATAAACATGTTTTGAGCTTGAGGCAAAAAAGTATGCATTCCTCCTCATTTTTATCTTTGCCCAACTTCAAGGCCATTTAAAGCTTTATAGATGACCAGTACGATTTTTAAATCGATGTGAAATCTAACAGGAAGCCAATGGAGGGAGGGAATCTTTGGGGTAATGTGCCTGTGTTTTTTCTCCCTGTAATGAGTGTAGCTGTAGTGCACTGAATAAAATGGAAACATTACAGTGCATTTGCTTTATCTGGAAGACAAAAAGTGGAAACACCTTCACTTTTGCTTTTTTCTTTTGCCATTAACAGCAAATTTTTTATCAGCAGTTATATTTTTGCACTTAACTCGAGAGCAAAGGGAGCTGCTAATGCTGTACAATGCTTTGCTAAAGCACTAAAGCTTTTGTTAAAGTTGGTCTAAAACCTAAATAAAATACAGAGAAATGGAGAAAAAGTGAAACCCAGATTTTATTGAGCTGAGATGTGACTGAGGAATTACGTTATTTTTCACTCGTATATTATTGAGCCAGCTGGCAGTTATATTCTGTGGTTTACTGTTTTAATGACCTGGGCCGGCTAAACACAAGAGAGTGTCCCTAAAAGGGGAATCAATATCATCTCAACACATATTAATGTTTGAGAATAAAACTTCCTGTCAAGTACTTCAGTGTTTTCAAGTATCAGCTTATATCATCCTGGCTTTGGTTTGTGCAGCCCACCGCTCCCAAGTCCTGCAACTAAATTGGTCATATAGATCATTTAATCACGCCATGAAATGTGACTAATAATGGAGTCATGTAAAGTACCACTCCTACAAGCAGCAGGAATGAAAAACGTCTTCCGTTATATTTTGTATTTCAGTGTGGAAGCTGGAACAGTTACACAAAGTGATTTCCACCCTGGAACTTGGTGTGATGTGAGAGCCCAACATTCTTTCAATAACACAACACCACACTAAAACAAATTACTACTTCCCATTTGGATTTGGACAAACTGTACTTTGGCACGGTGAGAAATTCATGGTTTGAGCTAAAATACATAGTTTTACAGCCATTTAAATGTCATTTTACAGGTTGCAGAATGTTGTAATGATACTTCCTTGGTTGTTTTAAGACAAGCATCACTTGGTTGGGTATAGAAATCTGAGCCAGGAAAATGCTCTTAAAACCATGAGAGGTTGCATTGAGCATAATTATAACTCCCATCTACCTGCATGAACAAACACCAAATGAGCACGTTTTACGAAGGAATATCACTGGTAATTGCTGTTTGCTTTTGCTATACTGCAATAATGAATTTTAGAGGTTATTGGGAGCTACCATTCAGAACAATGGCAGATTTCAATGAAGCGAGGGGTGGTGTGAAGTGAGAGGGTGACTTTATGCCCAAAATATAAGCTGATCTGAGAGAAAAAAAGGTGTAAATTAGAGCTGCACCCATAGATTTTTTTTCCCTCAATGAATCTAGCGATTTATTTTTTTGATTAACTGATACATCTATCATTTATCTCGAGCAAAATGTAAATATAGTACACTAAAAGTCTTTCAATAACAACCTTTTCTTAAAATGAAAGAAACAAAAAAATAGCATCTGTTGCATGGAAACACTTTTAATAAGGAGCTTTTTAAAAGAACTGAGCAAATATTGAGAAATAATACGAAAAAGTCATGTGGCAGCATCAAATCTCCAAGAGTAATAACTTACTTAATGTGAAATGAGAAATATCTGTATAAATACAGGAGCTAATATAATTTACCTTCAACACAAAATATAATCAAGTAATATTGTCTGTCTCTCTTCAAACATAATGTAAAACGTACTTATGTGAAATGCAGTAACCACAAAATGAATCCTGATAGAGACAAAAACAAAATGAAAGGCGATTTCTGAATGATAAACCATAATTACTGCAATTTTACAACCACTGCAAATAAGAACAGTCACTTTTAAACACACGTGAGACTATTCATCTGTGAAATTGATGTGTTGATTTTCTAAATAACTAAATTGTTTGTTAGTTATGCCATATAAAAAAAATAGCACTTTCTCTTTGAAAGAAACAGATTTTTAGATTGTAGGTTGCTAGATTCAATGGTGAAAAAAATACTTATGTATAAAGTTTATGGTATCTATACAACCTTATGGCTGCTTCATATTCACAACAGGTCTGTGTGCATTATGTTTGACAAGGTATCACATTTAGACGGTACACCGGCCACCCTGCAGTTTCGTTCCGAACTTACAGCAGAGCAAGTGCCATTCTGCCGAGGGCGTGTCAGACATCTGCCCTGCACGTGTTCACGTGAACAGCTGATAGCCGACCACTGCTCAGAGCCGCTGCTTCTAAAGGCGCGGTACCTTCCCTCGCAGGATGGCATCATCACCTCATTAACAATGTTTTTGAAATTTTCTGCGAAGATGGGTCAATATACAGTATATATGAAATCAATTACGTCGACGCATCGTCCCAGCCCGAGTGTAAATTCAAAATTAAAGCAGCTGAGGGACAAACTCTGATATTTTGACCGAAGCATCTCAAAGAAGTTCAGGAAACTATTTTAACCTTTGTGAAGTGTCAATTTTCTACCTAAAACAGATGGCAGTTAGTGGATTATCCCCCTGAAACATATTTTATTGTGTGTAATCAGCCCAAAAAAATGTAACAAGAAAGTGTGATCCATGTTAGGATTTTATGTGCTTTGTTCTGTGCAGGATTGAGCGTTGCAAGATTTAGGAAGCTGGAAGGAGGATCCTTTCACAGCAATGCCTGGAACCAGAGCATTATGTTTGATCGGGTTGTGATATCCTCCTTCATGCAGGCGGTGTATATAATTCAATTTTACTGCCTAATGATGACAAGCCAAATATGTCACCTTCGTCAGTATGAAACTGATGCCAAAACCAGCTGGGCCAAGACTCCCACTGAAAATATTTAGTGGATTGACCATGTGTGTTGCATTAGGGGGGCAAGTAAGTTTAGCTGGGATACAGAAGGAGATGAGAGCCAGATAAGTACAAGACTTTAATGTTTTATGACACCAAAAGCTGCTTTCATCTCCTCAGCACTGACTCACGGAAAACATAAACACTCGCATGTAACACAAAGGGATAAGCGCTCACATACACACACAGACACACAAAGACACTTCAGCTGCCAGTTACAATTTAATCATTTCAGTCAAGCATTGCATTGCTTGTCCAACCAAGCATATCTCTCCATCTCTCTTTCTATTTCTTTACTTCACTTGGAAGAAATTTCAATTTTATGTGTGTGCTCAATGCCACTCTGTCTACTTTGGGGCAGCAGTGTCTGTACTTCCTGATTCTGTTTCCATAGTGACTGTGACAGAACATTTTCCCTGCAGTGATGGATTCTAAACTAACGTAGCAGCCATGATGACAAGCAGATCAACTCTGCTGACAGCGGTGATAACTTTCTCCTCCTGAGCCGCAAACTTTCTCTCTCCCCCGTGGCCGTCTTCTCATTCCACACATCCATTCGTTTACATGTAAACATCTGTAGCGCTGACGGATATGCATCTTACACACCGAAAGCGTGCTGAATGTCAGCCGGTGGTAAAATATCAACTTATGAAAAAGAGTATAATCACCAGGCTTTCTGGTGAGCCATCCAAACTGCAGATGACAGGAAAATGGAGTCTACTCATGAGTCAAAAATGCTACATGCACAGCAATAAATAATTCTAATCCGTAGCTTTTGCAAGGAAAGCAATAACTCCTGTGAAGGATTTTTCTCATATACCTGCTCCGTTGGAATAGATTTATAGCTCAATGCAGGAATGCCGTAAGAAATTCTGACATTTCCATGCAGGACCTTTCTTCACCTACACTAGTAGACCTCTGGATGACCTATATGCTATTTGTTGTCAGCCTAATGAATTTGCCATTATTAATTATATCCTGACAGTGGAAACAGGTACAGCACAACTGCAAGCTGCAGGGCACTAATGGGAAGACTCCACTCCACTTTGCAGCGCCTGTTCCTTTTGAAGTGGTAATGGGCTTAAGGTGCGTGTAATTTCCTGCCGATAGCGGATGTGGGAGAGGGCCACACCTGGGCGTGCAGGATAAGGAAGTGGGACTCCGGGCTCTCCCGGCGGCACCGCTCACCATCCCGACTATCATGCGGCTGATAAAGGAGCAGGTGTGGCACTGAAGTAGGACACTGATAATACTTGCAGAAGTGCTGTCCTTTAAACCGTGACAAGATGAACTGGCCTAACACTGAAGCTAGGATGTGTTTACTTAAGAGTCGCAGGCTTGATTAGAGCAACCGGTGACTGGGGTTGAAAGGGGGGGAGGGATGAACTGGAATCTTGCAAGCTTGCGTGCAGCTACAGGTAATTTTGGAGAAGCAGGCTGCGCCCTAAAACTCATGATATGCTGAAAGGCGATACCCTGGAAAGTGTGCACTACAAAATAAACATGTGGTTTATAAGCTTTCCCTGCCACCCCAGTGATATGCTGCCTTGAAAGTCTAAGACACCAAATGATGCTTTATTCATAAATTCACCACAAAGGTTCCCACAGTGTCTAAATATTTTCAGTGCACTCGCATAAATAAGATTTAACTGCGTCTTTGTTAAGCGCCGTATCACTTCATAGAACTACACACAGCATAGCAAAAATTCCCCACACAGTGTACAGAGTGCAGATTAGGCATACTGTATGTAGGTGGCTGGGAGGATGGATGGCAGCCTCTGTGTCCTCTAAAGTCTCCTGTTGTAGGCCAGAGCTGAGTTCACCTTCATCTATCAGCAGCATCGCTCTGACCACTATAACTCATCTTCACCTACGCAACAAGATACTGAGGCTGAGTGTGGAAGTAGAGAGAGAGGACAAAATGTGAAAGAAATACACAGAGGGACTGATAAGATGATGGCCATTTCTGTCCTGGCTTGAAAACTAGTTTGTGTATGCACATCTTACTCAGTGGAGGCAAAGGAAGAAGAAACAGGCAAAGACATGTCTGATACAGACACACTCACACAAAGTCAGAGTGTGTGAGAGGCTGACTCTATTGGATTACCTGAGGACACACTGTCTGTCTTTATTGCAGAGGTCCTTGTCGATTAAAGTTGCTGATAAATTGATTATGCCTCAAGGCCACCTGCTGGGCGCCGTCTGGCAACAATCAGGCTCAATAGCAAATCAATATTGCATAAACCGGTTATCATAGCCCATATTGACCTTATCAAAGCATATGGAGATTAAGATCAGAGCTCCAAATAAGGCCAACCGAAAAAAAGAGAGACAGGTTTAATCATGTTTGACCTTTCGGTTTGTGTAAATGCATAAATGCACAACTAAAGGAAGCCAAAGGATTTCTGCATAATAACCTCTAGCACGGTCTTCTGACTGTGTGGATCAGATTTCAAGGAGAAGTTAGTCACAGCAGGTGGGGTGTTGTGGTGATCCGAGTGTGTGCGCGTGTGTGCATTTCTGGTCAAGCAGGTGTTCCCCATCTCCAGAGGAGTGTTCCACATACAGTCACCTTGGGTTGTGTCTGTCCTGGTGATGAACACGGAGCATGTGGATGACCAGACAGACAAACTGGGGATTCCTGCTTACTGTCAGCAGGCTGCAGAGAACGGCTGGGACACAATGAGACAGAAAAAGACAGAGGGGGAGAGAAAAAGAGGAGCCCTTGCCAAACAGAGGTTACATCATGAGTAACTGTCAAAATGTTGATGCGGAGTGACGTGTTTGTCCTTCTCTCTAATGAATAGGAGGATGGTAGCTCTCTGTTAACAATGAAGGGGAAGTAAATGTAGAGTGGGCAGAAAGATCGAAGACTCAGTGTCTAACTTATCAGGGATGCGAGTGGAGGTGGTTAGTGGAGCAAAAAGACAAAGCAAGTGGGTGAAATGAAGTTCACAAAATGTCCACCTGAACGACTCATTTAGTTTCACATATATATTTGAATTTGTTGCAAATCTTATTTTAATTAAGAGGAGCACAACAGTCCTGCTTTATCAGCCGTGATGCTTCCACCTGCTCTCCGTGCAGTTCTGCTCAGTTAGAGTTTTCTCAAACAAACAAATACCCCAAGGCGTATCAGGAAAATACAACGACCAATTTAAATAGATGTGATTTGAATATCTTTTCAAAGAAACAAGGCGATTTCTAAATTGAATTACGCAACGGTTCTGCAGCGTGGAAAGCACTGGCCTCTGAAATTAAAAGAAAAGGTTAGAGGAGTGATAGATTGGGATGAGTGAGGCTAAAGGGAAACAGAAGAAAAGAACAAATCACTCCAGAGCAGAGGGGAACTTATGGGGAGCACGAGGGGGTACATTTTCATGCGGTGTGGGGATTAGGGGCATGACACCAATCCAAACAAAGCTAAAGACTAAAAATCGGAGCTAATGGAGCACAGACTGAAAGGCGAGTCGGTGTGCAGGAGTCATCTGCCACTTGGACTGACACGGGTCACAGAAAAGGAAAAGAAATGGAGAGGAAGGTTGAAGGAAATACATTTTTGGATAAGGAATCAAAGAGAAAGCGAGCATGTGTACGCACACTGTTAGCAAGCATGTGCAGATACATAAAAGCAGGCAACTGAACCCTTCCGAAAGACCCCCTACGTCTTCAACATGTGATTAAGCCTTTGAAGCAGCCGTGATGAGTGATGAAATGATTAAATTGGAACCTGAGAGATCCTCACTAAATGAGAAAAAATAAGTCTCTTGATGATGCAGAGATGCAGAAATCGGAGGGAGCAGAGATGTGTGTGGAGATAACAGCCGTAGAGAAGAGATCGCCCCTTATCTGAGGGGTGAGAGATGAGAGTCAGCGTCTTTGTGACGAGACCTATCGTCTCAGAGTATCTATAAAGAAACGGAAGACCTGTCCGCTGATATCCTCTCTATTGTTGATCTCTCTCAGATGTCTGTGCCGCTCTCCTCTGTCTATGCAAGAATATTTTACAGAGCTCAACTCGCTGCTTGGAAAGCCATCACTGAGATTGTGCCATCTGAAAATGCCAACGCGTGAAGAGCTGAATCGCTCAGCCAAAGTCAACAGCTCAGAGTATTTGTATGTTCTTGTTCTGCGACACTTTCACCTCTCCTCCCATTTCTACATAATTTATTGCGCCTTGGAAAAAGAGTTGAGCTTCATTCTCCTCTCTGAAATGACAGCTGTAAAAGAAATGTCCTTTGCCTTGGGCAGGATTTAATACCACATACCATATGAGCCGCTGGTAAATGCCTGAGTTGTGCCATCTAGCAGAAACACCTTCTCCCTCTTCACTGAAATGCAATACGAGAAAACTTGCTTTTTGTTATTCCATTCCCATTTCCATTAAAACTGACATTTCATCTAAACTGAACCCTCCAGGGGAAACTAAGAGCTAGGGTGGAGATGAAGCAATAAGATCTGTGTGTGGGTTTCTATGTGTCCATGTGGATCTGAGTGTCTGCGGTCTGTCTGCCAGTGTGTATTCGGTCTCTATCTGGGCCACACAGGAGGAGACGATGACCTGAATGTCTATATAGGCAAATGTTTTGCTGTTTACTCCTGTGTGATATAATGATTTTAAAAGGCATCATGAGCTAGGGTCTGAGCACATGTGAGAGGCTTTTCTTGTGCCCTTAGGCCTCAAAATCTATCCTCCTCTTCCCCTGGATCAAGAGAAATGACATTATTCGCAGACATCACTGAAAAATCAATGCAATTATGTTTTCCAAGTCTCCAACCTGCTATTGCCTATAATGCATTATTTGCAGAGTCATATACAATGTTAAAGCAGATGTCTTTTCCTAAGCCTTAATGGTGGGATCTCCTTCAGAGGAAAATAATTATTCTGTTTGCTGTGGAGGTCTGTGAGCTTGTTCTGACACGGTGAGGCTTTTGGTTAAGGACGGAGATTTGTGTCCCATGGGAACATGAGTGACACCGATGGAAATGCAATAAATATACACACACACATATTAAGACAAATACAATTGTAGAGTCTGAGGAAAGGAATACACTTTTTTCTTTAAATTAACACAGCCTGACTGCTAATCTCAGAAACAGACCAGACATTTATGGAGGCTTTTATGTGGAGAAATGACACTCATTCCTTCCTTTGGTCTGAAGTCAGTGTCCAATTTTGTTTTTATTTAAGAAATGAAAAAACTAAAAAAGAACTTGCACAGAAATGGCAAATCTCAACCTGCCTTTACTTTGAAGGCAATACAAATAAACAGTTTTTATTACCATCAATAATAAGAGGGAAGCAATGATGTGGACACATTGGCGCACTAAAAAAAAAAAATCAATCATAAAACAACAAAGAAATCAATTCTGCATATTTGAATCCTATGTTGTTTAACCAACTCACAGTCGGCTATTTTAAGTCACATTAAGAAGAAGGAAACATGTACAGTAAATACCAAGTTATGAACCTGCACACTGATGCTTGAACTAAATTTGAAACAAGCAGAAATCCTTTTTTCTTTTTCTAACTCTTGCTGTCATAAAATACTTCGGATTGTTTGTTTGTTTTTGTTTGCCTTCTGCAAATATAGGGTTAAAGTGGGTATCATCCTGTGTGAATGTTAAAAGTAATAGTAATGACACAATAGAGCAAGGGTGTCCAGCTCACTCGAGGGGCCCTTACTGCAGGTTTTCAATGTGTCTCTGTCCCAGCACAGTTAACACAAATTACTGAGTCATTGTGCAGAACTACACAAGCTGTTGGATCCATTTAATTTGAACTGTGTTGGTGTGGGGAAACACTGAAAACCTGCAGCATTGCTGCCCTCGAGGACAGACTTTGGACAAGCCCTGCAATAGAGACACAAGCTAATAGAAAAATTGCACAGGAGCAGGAAGGAGAACAAATACTAATCAATAGAAATCAGTCACAGGATTAACTTTGTTTCTGTAATTTTTGTTTTTTTAGCCTTTTTAAACAAAAGAAAAGAAAAATAAATAAATGCATATTTGAGAGTGTTGAGGTTTTCTCAGTTTTTTCCTAACTCATGATTCTGCAACACAAAACAAAAAACAAAAAAAAAAACCCTCTTTAAATGAAAGATTTCAGTTCAAACTGAGAGAAAAAAAAAAAAAAAAAAAAAGAAAAAGAGAGAAAAAGGGGGAGCAAAGGGGGGTCGCGGGCCGGGAGAGAGGGGGGACACGGGAAAAAAAAAAACAGAGGAGGCGCACCAGAGGAGGGAGGAAGAGGCCCGGGGGGGAGGAGGGGCCCTTTGTTAATGGGAAAGGAACCTAATGCCGATTATGAGCGGGTCGACGCACGTTTGAACAACCCGTGTACACCGGCTAATTTAAGTAGGAAAACGGCTTTGGTAAAGAACACTGAGAATTTACTCCTGACCAAACATGGCTAGTATCCTGGACTCCATCCACAACATGGACTGAGAACCCGGCAACTATTTCAGGCTCTGAACATTTATTTCATTTTTTTAGATGGTGTCATGCAGCAAATGATTCTAAGCTTCCCATGTGCTGTCAGCTAAGAAGAAAAACAAGACAAGTATACGGCAGCATCTTTAAACAAGCTCTGTGGCGGAGTGCATCACCCTCCAAAGTCCACAGGATGTAACCTCCTCCTTCTGCTCACAACATCTTGACAGGGGTCAGTCTGAGCTCCTGCACCAGTCTAACTGTTGGCATCAACAAAAACTTTACTTGTCAAACTGCAAGTTGTTGGTCAGTGTTTCTAACAAGTGTTTTACATTGAACTATATTTTCTGACAACTTATATAGAATGTGACAGAAATGTGAAGTGTAGAAGAACACAGAGTATGAAGTGTTAAAGCTGCCAGGCCTCCTGCTTAACATTACGGTATGATTTAGACATTAGTGATGTGTCAGCTCAACATGTGTCAGACTTAATATCATCATGATTTCTTATGAAGAGTCTAAAAGTAGAGTAACTTTGATACTTGTGATTCCTGAGTGTACCTTGTAATGTCCCAAAATACATCCTCTCTTTTAAAATTCTTCACAATGGGGTCCAGAATCCATGAGCCAAGTCTGGTTTTAACAGAAAATGGCATGATGACAATCCTTTGTTTGGCAGTTTTGGTCCCAACTTTGATTGCCTCTGACAGACTATTGTTTTCAACAATCAAGAGCTAATCTCATTCATTCTGTCAAGCTTGGTCCTCCTTGTCAATGTAGACTACTTTTATACTTTCTTAAAATGAGATGTGACGGAGGGTAAACACTGGAACATGGCTTTATCTAAGGAATCCAACAGCTCCACAGGTTTGAAACGTACCCTCATAAGAAACCCACTCGTGGGGCCACTGAGCTGAAGGTGCTGACATAAAACACTGTGGAAAGAAAGCACAAATAACCCAGGCCTCAAAACGCATGTGTTTTTATTCAGGTGGTGTTATATAAGCTTTCACAAGCTTTTTGCAGGTTTAGCTGCACAAAGAAAAAAATAAAGGTGTGTAAAGTTGCTGAGTGAATCAATACAGTGTTGTAAAATCAGAGTTTATGAGGGATGTCATCTGTGCAGCTGTGCTACATGAACTCTACATGAATGTTTTGACCATTTGGCAGAAAAGTAATCAGTGGGAATCTTGGCTGTGAATTTACAGACTCATGCATCAAATAAAATCTCAAATTATTCCTCCTTAGATCTACTCAAATATGAAAAATTGTAAAATAAGAGAATAAAAAAGTGAGATTGTAAAACTATTATTAGCTTTTGTGTTTATAAATCTATCACTATTTTTATCTATTTACTTGTTTGTTGTACAGAGGAGTCTATGATTATGTTTATTGAAGCTCTCTGTCATCTGCAACAACGACTGAAGGCACAGGACACTTTGGATCAGTTGGCTGTTAAATTCAATTATAACTGGCGACAGCTGTCTAAATAATTTACGTGTGTACGAAATGCTTTATAATTTACAAGCACATGCTGTCTTATGAAATCAAAATGAACAAGGACAGAGTACTTACAGGGTTGATCACTTGTGCCATTACTGACATTGATCTGTTATTTTACAACACAACTACTGCTTTCTGTGTGTGATCTGTTAGTATGACTGTTGACATGGTGAGGGCTTGTTTACTGAGGACAGTTTGCCAACTTTCCACTCATTACATCTCCGTAATTTCTCATACTTTGCTTCCAAGGAGCCCAAAGTTCTTTTTATAGTTGAGTGTTACCTTCAGCAGTAGTTGTCAAGGCTTTCTGAAGGTCTTTCAAAGTTTTGGATGCTTTTTCACTCATTATCAGTTAGTAAGTCTTTATTTCGGACCATTTTCAAAAGAAAATAGGTTTGCTTGTCTTAGAATTCTGGGAGTCCTAGTGTTAAAGTGGAGACACACCAGGCTGATTTTTGTCCGTTGTCGGGTGTCGTCATGGAGTCTTTTTTAAGGCGTGGACATGATCAGTTTGGTGTGTTTTGTGTTGTCGGACATCATGAGCCATCACCAATGCGGTTGGTATTCTTTTCAGCAGATTGTACATGACTGGAGGAGGGCTAGCTCTTGCTAATGAATCGGCGAAGTGAAAATGGTAAACAAACCAGATAAAGAACAAAAGTGTAGACATAATGCACACTCTTGCATCATTTGATCTCCATTTGGATCAATCATCTTTAACCTTGTGGTACGAAGATATAGAGGAGCAGCTGATGAGCCAGGTGGAAGAGAGGCAGCAGAGGCAACAGAGACATTTCCTCTTCTTGTTTTTTGGGGCCACGATACAGATTAGCGCCTCCTGCTGTTAAGGTGACACTATTTTACGCATGCGCAGAAGATACGCCGAAGTCTGGAGTCGGTTCGATGTGTTCCTGTGCACTTTCTGACCGTGTCACAGAAACAGAGGCCTACTGATCAGCCTGACCCCATTTTTTTTGCGACCATTGTGACACTTGACAGTCTGTCTGGTGTGTCACCACCTTAAAGCGACTCTGCACTGACCTATAAATTATTAAAGAATTAGAAAAGGTGTTGAACTCTAGGGTTGTATCTATACATGATTGAAAAGCCAAAGAAAACCAGAGGAAATCAGATGCATCTTTATGCACTTTGTTATGACCAGAATGTTGCAGCATCATATTGATTCTATTTCATGATGCAGCTGAAATCAACATCAAGTTATCACTTGGCATATCACTACAAGTATTTACTCTGTTTCTGTCACAGTATGAGCAGATGCAGCATTCTTAGTGTTCTTACCTTATATATATATATATATATATATATATAAAAAAGTAGATGTGGAAGACGGGAGGAAAAACAGAGAAAAGTTGTAGACTGACAGCATCGAATCGAAGAAACGAAGAACTGGGAAGACTGCAGGGTTGGAGAAAGCCAAAGGTCGGGTCATTTTGTCAACTCATAATGGAGGCTAAATTTGTGGACTGGAGGCAGACTAATTAAGGGTGACTTCAACTACCAAACTTCTACCTTAATAATTCACCTCTTGCGTAAATTATTAATTACCAAACCTTCACACAGGCGCCTTGTTTTATTGAAAGCTCTGCAATCACATACACTGTATAGGCAGTTTTCAATAGTACTATTACACAGCTAGAGCCGGAAGGTCACATTATACAGGGCCTACCAAGAAAAGCAACTTTTTAATACTCTGTTAATCACTCCAACTTAAAAAATAAACATAATAAGCACAAGTTTCTGCCACTGCAATTATGCTTTTTGTACCTTTTTTTTGTCAGTGAGTGAATTAATGAGGAGCCTACATGGCCAAATACCACAGTTCACCTTGAGAGGTGGAGCATGTGTAGAAAAGTGAGATTGTGCAGTCTGTTGAGTATCGGGGGGGGGGGGGGGGGTCGTGGGGGAGAGAAGCCGCCGCTGCAACACCTAGCACACCCATGCTATTAGCTGCTGCTGCTAGCTGCACACCCAGCTGGAATATTCTGTCAAAATATTCCAGCGTGTCCTTATCCTGCAGCAGCGGTGGCAGTGGCTTTCTGGACCCTGACTAGCCAGCTGATAGCGGGATGAGGAGTGCAGCCAAAGCGTCCTTGAGCGGGGGCACACCAGGAAACACAGTCTCCGTTTGGCCCTGCACACGAACGAAAGACGTCACCCCCGTGACAGTCGCCTTGGTCTTCAGCGGCTGCGGCCATGACACCCTCACACACTGCCAGATGTTGGGAAGCGCTGGGAAGACCAAAACAGGTCGGGGGGTTGAACCGGGCCGTAAAACAAAAGAAGTGAGTTTTTAGATTTGCTTTGAACCGTCCGACAGACTGAGAAGATCTCACAGAAAAGGGGAGACAGCTGTGACTGAGAAGGCCCGATTGCCTGTTATTCTTTTTTTTCATTTTGTTATTTTAGTGACTATTGTGAATTTAGCCATCTCTTTACCCAAGCCAAGCTAAGCCAACTTTACTTAAAGCACTTTCATGACAGCAATAGCTATACAAAGCGCTGTATACAGTAGGCACAATAGATAAAATCAAAGATGAAATGGAAGGGTGTGAATAATTAATTATGGATAATAAATTTTAGGATGACTGTACCAAAAGATAAATAAATAAAAAAAACATGAAAGGAACATAAAAAAGTGAGAGATAACGTCTTATAACAATCCTTTTATTTTTTTTCTTTTGTTCATATCTAATTTTCAGGTTTCATCTTATAAATAATGATAAACGTTTTTTTTTTGTTCTGTTATTTTGTACAGATCACACTTTCTTTTCTGATGTTCCAACAATGTTCCAACTTTTAATGGTTTTCAAAGAACTTTTTCTTTTCTTTTTTAAAAGCAGTACCTTTCACAACTACTCGCGACTAGGTTTAGAACTTTATAGACAAAATCACATGACATAAAAAGTTATCAAAAACTCAAACTCAAACTTCGAACATAGTTTGAACAGGTTCTAAAGTAACAAAAATCTAGAAATGAGAGATCTTAAAGTCCAAGAACACTGCTGGTCATGGTGGGGGTCTCCGCTGTACTTTAACTGATTAATCTAGCTGAGTTGCTATTGCCATCTACAATTAAGTCAACTCACATTCTGAGGTCATGAACTCAATTTGATGGTTTTCATGTACCCATTTTCTCAGACACACTTAGTTAAAAATAAGTTCATTTGTTGTGTTTAGTACAGATGCGTATTTTAATGTAGATTCAGTTCAAGTTGTAGTTTGTCAACTTTAAAGCTTTCTGTGATGTATATTTATGGTTCCTCTGAGAGTCGTCTGGATTGATCACTGAAACCTTTGAAGGATGTTACACAACCACTAAGAGTTGTTTGTGACACTATCAACTAGAAGAAAAGAGTTTGACTGTTTCTTGTGGATCTTTTACTCCCTGATCAGGATTTGGTTGTGTTCCATTTCTTCTACAGCCTTGACGTTATCTCCAGTACAAGATGGAGGAGCTTAAAATGGCTCTTTATATCACAACAACCTCAGCAAAATATCTGATAAAAAAATTTAATAAACTAGCAAAAACTACTTAAAATTCTACTCTCATCGCACATAAAACATGATATTAAAAGCGTCAGATTGTGTAGCGGCGCCTTTATTTGACTGAGCTGGCAGAACGATGGCCTTCATATTTCCACTAGCGCTCTCATTTTGCTTCGTGTTGCCTCAGATAAGTAATGTAATCTTGGAAAAGGTTACCTCTCTAAAACAGGGCAATCATATTAAAAGCTAATGGATACATAAAATCAAGGGCTCATAGGTGATGATTAATCAACTGCTGAATGCACTGTGTTTAAATCAGTTTAGACTGAATTAATCCCCAACCAGCCACTGTTCTTCTCCTCTGGGCAATTTAGTGCGAAAATACAATTATGGCCCATGAGTTACACCTCAGTGGTTCATCTCACTTCCATGTTTTCTTCACTGTGCCAAAGCACGCCTGTATGACTCAGTGTTTGCGTTGCTACAGCCCTGAGCTTTATGATTAGAAAAAGGGGGGGGAAAGGACATACATATATTTATAAATCTTGTGATGGAACCTTTGAGGCAATACATGTAAAGTGAGGGTCTCTAATCTCAATTCAGCAGATTATAGCAAATTAACTCTAAGTCATAGCTTCTCATGTATACATCTTGTCAGTCAGGTTATGAGACTTTACTGGATGGGATAATTGAAATTCTTCTTTTAAAAGCGTAATCAAGAAAGTCAGACGCTGCGTGTAACTTTATACCCCTCCAGGCTCTGTTCTTGCCCTCTTTTTTTATTTTTATTTTTTTGCTCATACAGCATAGTTCTTGGACTGGGGGGGATTATTGGAGTTATTTTCTCTGAATCTGACTTGGACAAACTTATGCAACTGAGAGCCGTTCATTTCATCCTTGGTTTCCCACTAACCACGCAGCATGCACACCAGAGATGTGCTCCCTAGGGTCTTACATGTATAATGCACTCCCCCAAGACGAGGTTGGCATATCTTGAGCATGAGCATGTGTGTGTGTGTGTGTATGTGTATATATGCATGTTTACGACACAGTTACCACAGGCCCCAAATTACTGGTGTAATGAGATACCCAAGGACAAGGAGCATTTCTGCATAAGTTCTGTATGTAAATACTCCCAGATGCCTCGAACTGGCTGACGAGGGCAAATATCCTTATCGGCAATATAGTGGCCATTAATGATTTTGTGTCATAAAAGTGTAAATCATAAATGAAATCTCTTGACAGTCCATTCTTATTTTGCACATCTGACTGAGAAACTAGCTTGAATAAGAAACTCCCTATATAATCAGGTGTGAGATCTTGTGTGAAACCTGTTACGAAAAGATTTAAATTATGAATATGTTATACAGCTAGAGCTCAATAGTATGTATTTAAATCTTACAAGAATACACAACCTTGTGACTGGGCAAAAAGATTGTCACTGAAAAGCTCTTCAAAGGTAGTATCTGAAGTTTTCCCCCTGAAAATGAACACTAGACTTAAGCAAGTAAATTCTGTCTCAGTCTGCACCTTTGGGCCTCTACTCTCATGTGGCAGTGATTTTGTTTGTAACTCCCTCTCCCCCGACTGTATTTCACTTTTGCTCTTTGTTTGCTGTATTTGGGACACTTCTAGGCGGAGATTTGCATATTTGTCTCCAGCCAGTGACAATTAACTGCATGGCGCTCTGTGGGGATAAACTGGTTTCTACTCCAGTAAATGAGTCATTTGAATTCTTGAAAAAACAAACTTCGGAACAATGGACAAAGCAAAGAAAAGGAAGTACTCTGCAGCAAAAAGAGCTTGAGATAGTGCACACTCGAAAACCAGGGTCAATATTGGTTCGGCTTTCACCCATTTCTGAGCTTTGAAGTGAGGCTTGGACCAAAAAGTGATGCGGCCATTAGCCATGGGGGAGGGGCTCTCAGTTGAATAGAAATGGGGAAAAACTCCTGATGTAACATACTTTCAGCAGGGGTGGGGAACCTTGGCCGTCATCCTGCAGGTCTTCTGTGCGTCCTTACTCCCACACACCTGATTCAAATCAATGAGTCTCTGTGCAGAAGTTGATTGGCTGCTGGATCCATTTGATTTGAATCAGGTGTGCTGGAGTGGGGAGATATGGACAGCCTGAAGGGACACTGGCCCTTGGGGACCAGGGTTCCCCATCGCTGCTTTACAGACTACTGAGCGCACCTGAATATAAATCACACCCAATAGAAAATGAGATTTGTACATAAAGGCTGCACTTGTCCTCCAACCACAAGTGTCCACATTGTAACATGAGATATTTACGCATAAATATTTATTTATTAATTCATTCAACACAGCTGGTTAACAAGACAAAAGAAAATATCTTAATGCTGCCATCTCCAACATCTCATCAGTATTTCGTTGATGCTGAGCTTACATCCAGCAGTGCTGTTTCTCAAAACGATGGCTGCTGGCTGGACAGAGATCGGCTTAAAAAGGGGTCGTAACTTTCCTTCTGGACGTCCGATCTTAGAAATTCCAACCATAGCGCTTCGCTCATGCCCAACATAAGAAGGCACAAGTGTTGATGTGTTTATGGGTCCCCATAAATGTGATGTTTTTACCGATTTTTTTTTTTTTTTTTTTGCGTTTTCAGCCCGAATATGCATCACCTCTACATCCCTCATACATACGGCGGTAGTTTTAACGCTGCTTTTGGGCAGTGGACGATGAAGATTGGATGTGTAGGGCTCAATCACGATGTGACACATCATACATGAGAAACATCCAGTGTTTTTTTTTTCTCTCTGATTTTCATTCACGAAGCTCATTTGCCCACAACAATCCATTAATCCATTAATTAGCCGCATCGTTCTTTAAACCACTTTGTTCAAAATGTGCAACAAAGGTATCAGTTTATAGCCCAGAATTTATGGAAGATCATTTTGTCAAGGCTGAAAAAGCACTGAATACTTAAGAAAAAAAAAAAAAAAAAAGCACAAAAGCTCCTTCACCCATTCCTTCATCCAGGCATTCATTAAAGAAAGAAACAGAGAAGTTACTATGGGATCTCAGACCTTAAGCCTTCAAGGCATTTTTGTTAGGCTCAGTGCACTCTTTGAATTTGAGTAAGCTCTATGTTAGTAGTATTTTCACAAGTAGTAATCACAAAGAACCTTTAGAAAGCATAAAGTAGTTGAATTAGCAACAGGGGTACCACTCTGTACACAAAAAATAAGCTATGCTGGAAGGAAACAGGTATGAACACTCATCCCTCCTGCATGCAGAAGAATAAGTGAGCTTGAAATGAAGAAGCAGTTTTTTTTTTAAAGTGATTTTTGGTCCACTTGTTGGTTCATATAAGAGCATTCTCATTTCACTAACAGCAGTTGTACTGGAGTTCATACTCTGTTTACATTTGAGTTTATAATTGAACTAAACCTCATTTAAATTTCATTTAAATGTATCATTTAATATGTAAACTTTGTCATATGTCAAAAATTGAAACACCATCAATCGTTGCAGGAGGGCTTCAGGATGTGTAATTCACTTTGTGTCCAATGTGTACTTTAATACTATTAAATGACATAAGTCCTAATGGGTAATGGCACTGACAGCAGTATCTTAATATTAAGTAAAATCTTCATTTTTAATGGAACTGGGAAGGTCTGCAGTTTTTATTTGAAGTAATTTTTTCCATGTTGAGAGATTTCTTTCCACATCTAAGTCAAAACCACATCTGGAAAAATGCTAATAGTTTAAGACAAGAGGGTCACCGACATGGTGTTTTGTACGATGAATGACAGCCAGAAAGATTTTGTTGCACTCACTCACATAAAATTCAGAAATGCCCACCAATATCTGCACTTCAGTGAGCCACCTCGGCTTCTTTTCTATATTTTTCTGCTCTTCTTCCTCTTGTTCGCTCCTTTCATCAAGCTCAAAGCCACAGGATGCATCATGCTTGTACGTGTCTCCTACGGGACTCTGAAGAGGGCAGCGCCGGACTCCCGCTGTATGACTGTGGGTGTGTAATGTTTGTGCATACTTGTATGTTTGAATTGTACACTGTATACTGAGGGCTACTTGTTTGTATATTTGTATCTGCTAGATTGTGTGTTTGCGCACTCATTCTGTCACTCTGGTTCAGTTTCTCTTAGATACCCACTGAGAGAAGCAAATTCACTCAGAGAAACAAATAGTCCTCCTGTTGTGAGACTAAGGTGTCCACAAAGACAAAAGGCAGATACCTGCAAGTATGGGTATTTGTGACAGTGACACCTGTATCTTCCTTTCATCATCTATCTATCCCCACTTATCTTGCTACAACTGAATGGTCTCGTCTTTTAATGTTTACTTCCTGCCCTCATTTGCATCTTCTTGTGGGAAAGAATTCCATCGTTTGACAGTGGAAATGAATTTCAGTATTGTTGATTATACTTTCAACAGTGATTTGCTGAGGAAGGATCTTGCTGTGGAATCCATTTATCCCTAAGAAAAGCTCTATAACTCAGCTCCAGCTTGCTTTGAAACACAGATAATAGCATGCAATGTTGAGTTAAGGGGTTTCTGCTTTGGCTTACAGTTTAGCCCTGCTGCTGTTACTACTGTGGTCAGTGCCTTTGTACTTGGATCCATATTCAAATATTGGGGATTTATGGGTATTGATGTTTTTAACCTCTTTCTGCTGACATGTTAGAATTCAAAACAGCATTTCTGGGTAATGGCAAAGCAGTGATGCAGAGGAATATTTTATGGATTCTGTTTGAATGTCAAACTGAGAAAACCACAAGCACAGCACAAGACACAAAAGCATCAGCTGGATGTGAGGCGGAGATGCTGGAGTTCAATCCAGAGGAAGGGAAACAGATATAAAAACAGAGACAGACAAAGAGAGAAAGACAGATTGAGAAGATTAAGGATTCATTGCTGTGTCTGAGCTTCATAGACATAAGCTTGATTCATGCAAATCAGTGTCGCTGTCAGAATGGAAGATATGGCAACAATGGTCCTTTTATGGCACTCAAGATTCTTCTTCATTGCTACACGGCTACAGCTATTGACATTATGCAGCCAATAGGGTGTATCTTTTATAAGAGATACAGTCAACGAGGGATGGGTGATGCCGAAATGTTTCCTGTCGATACGATACCAGTATTTTATGGTATTTTTTCATCGAAACTGATACAGATACTTTTTGGCCATTAAAGGCATTATAGAATATGTTTCTTTCAACAATTTTTGCAATATTCGGTAAAATTGGGTTCACTACCCCATACGCTATGATTAATTGAAAGTTTTAAATATATAAATATTATTATACATTGGCTGTGAAAGTAATGGTGCTGAAAAAACATCCACCAATCATCTCTGCATTCCTTAACTTTTTCATTTCTCTACTGGTTTGTCAATCACTTCTACTACTGTAGTAAAAGTGATTGATGGTCAGTTCAACGGGTAATAGGCGAGACTGATCAATGAGAGTGATTGATTGGTGAGAGTAGTAGTGCAACCCTGAAGCTGCGCGCACTCGTCTGACATTTACAGCAGGTCGCTAACAATCATTCTGCTCGCAGTTAGCTACATTCAGACAACGACATTCTGTTTACTTGCGTTTGTGACAGGATGAAGAATCTGTATACCGGCTGTCTGCTAAACACCAAAGTGGTTCGTGCACGTTATTCTGCTGCCGAAGGGGGGAGCTGTGAATCTAGCAGGTTGGTCTTGCGCATGCGCATTATTCAAAAACTCGCTGATAGTGTTGGATTTCTGAAAGGAAACACCTTCTATAGCGCCTTTAAAAGAAAATCACTCTATTATATGGTTTTGCATTCATATTTTGAATGCAAGAGCAATATTAGATATAAGTAAAGCTTGAGAACAGAAGTAATGGAAAGAAATGGTTTTAACACAATAATAAATTATACAAATTAAATTAAACAAAAATAAGATTCAAAGATTCTTTCAATTATCAAATTACTTACGTACAGGTCATGATTATTGAAATTTATTCAGTGGAAAATGTTCAAATCTAAAATGTAATAGTAATATTGTAAATTTACCGAAACATAATGTGCAATAACCTGCATTAAACCACTGAAAAATAACAAGCAGATGAATTCAGGAGGTGCTGATGTGTGTCGAGTATCAGATGTAATAATGCACATTAAAATTTCATAATTGAAGTTTAATTAGAGATGTAATAAAGTCAATGCAAAACTCTACTGCAGTCATCTCTGAACTAAGTAAGCACAAGTCAAACTTTTCTCCTGTGAGGGATTTGAAGGAGTAAGGAGGGTGCCGTCACCACGCTGCCATGGCGACAACAGCTCAAATCAGATCAAACTTCACTTTGAATGTTTCTGTGCTTGAGGTGAGAGCTCAGTTTTAAGAAGACTGTTAGCTTTGTTCTGTTCCAAAAGAGCGGCCATAGGTATCCAGAGACCTGGTTGCGATTTATGTAAAATGACCCAAGGTAAGGGAGATCATACCTGTCCATCAAAAGTCAGCTCCAAAATAAACTCAACATTCATGACAGATATGTCTTCTTTTAACTGCATCACTCACAGATCAGGTGTTAAGCTGGGACGGTCACGGGTAATCCAGGCAGTCCGAGTGATGTGTTTCAATGCAACATCAGCACAAAGCATTGTAATGACACCATGCACACAGGAGCTACAGTTTATCTATTCAACAAAAATAAAAATAATAATAAGGCTGGCAGCATTTTATCTTAGAGAAAGCCGTTCACCTCATATACTACTCAGCTCCATTTCATTCTGTCAGCAGTAAAATACTAACACCTTCTGCACCATGTCCCAGATTTGGACAATTTGCATAAAATGCCACCTTAAATTATTCACAGCCTCTGTCTGACTAATTATAATTTGAGGTTTTGTCTTCTTTTTTTTCTGTCCTTTAGAGATGGGAAGGTAGGGGAAGCGCATCCCGATATTAACTCCTGCACGCACCCACACCTCATGTTCAGCACTAAAAAACATCTGGCTTACAGTAGATTTAGCTGTGTGTGAGATTGAACATCACTTTCCAAGAGGATTTTTTTTTCTTCTCTAATCTATTACATTAAGTCCATTTCTCTACACAGTTTCTGATACACATCACATTTACTTAATGCTTGAAAGTCCAAACATAGTGTAAATAAATCCACGTTGGAGCATTTCTGTGAAATAAGAAATCTAAAAATAAACTAAGGAGGATATTTATTGAGAATATCAAATAAAAGGGAATAAAGGCATGAATAAAGACATAAAAACACAGAAAAAGACATACAGCTTTTTATTACAATAATCCCACTCAGTCAAGTCTTATGACTCAATAAAAACAAGCAATGTTTTTGTTTGTTTGTTTTCTCTGCAGAGAAATAACCGCTGGAAATTCTTATAAATTTACTGTTGTCTTTTTGGGAGGCAACATATGGGTGGAGGGTACATCACCATCTGCCAATGATACCAAGAAGGTTTGGGATATAAATGTACCAGTGGTTTAGAATTGTCATTTTATGTGCACATACTCCACAACTTTCAGCAGAACATAATTTTTCACATAAAATCTACAAACCCAACACATGGAGGGGTGGGTCCTCTATCTATCTATCTATCTATCTATCTATCTATCTATCTATCTATCTATCTATCTATCTATCTATCTATCTATCTATCTATCTATCTATCTGTCTATCTATCTATCTGTCTATCTATCTATCTGTCTATCTATCTATCTGTCTATCTGTCTATCTATCTATCTATCTATCTATCCATCCATCCATCCATCCAGCCTACTGGAACCTATTCTATCTGCTTTCAGGTAAAAGATGGGGCTGATTATATTCATTAGGTCTGAATTGATTTATAATCAGTAAATTCTAATGTTGTTGTCATTAATCATCATTATACTGTATTTCTCTGATTTTTTTTTTTTTTTTTAGTCCTGTCTGTCTCTCACTTTCCTGAAACCTTCGAGAAAGTGAAGAACTAAATATTCAAACCTTGACTAGGATAAACAATATACAGTATATTTTATTTTCTAAATGCCACAGGACGTCATATTTTGTAACCATCAACTTGGTTAAGATTTCCCAAAAGAGTAGGTTAAAACAGTGTAAACAGCAATATTTTGGGGGCATTTTTGACAATGTTAGACAATTTGGGAAAGGAGAATATGGATGTCAGTCTCGAGGAGATGGAATCTACATTATAGACTTTGTGTGAATTCCAATTCCCCTCTTATCCCTAGCCCTTGGCCTTAACCCTTTGTTTTGTACGTTCATGTGAAGGGTTAGCGGTGTCCCATTCTGGTTCAGACTAGGGATGTAGAGATTCATCAATCTGAATCCGTATTCCGACACAGACGCATGAGATGCAACTGCAACGGCAGCTTCAGTGTATATCGGATAAAACGGCCGGCTAATTGTGCAACAGATCTTTCTTGGTGTGTTTGAATCGGTAAAAACCTATGGTTACACCGATTATTACATAGTTTGTCTCCCCGTCACACATATTTCTCAGGCGCCTTGAACGTATCATCATTATCTTTTAAATTTTGTTTTCAAAACATCAGAGCTGGGTGGCGCAGCTGCAGTAAGTAAACAGCAAACATGGAGGGAGCGAGACAACAGGTGAAGAGGACACATTAGCATCTCTGAGGACACACGTCAAAAGTCTGGCCACACTTAAAAGTTGGAAAACCTGACAAGAAATCCGTGGATTGAAAACAATGTTGCGCTGCTATAAAAGACGTCAGGAGCACGACGAACATGGCAAGGTGGGCAGCATGGTGTGGACGCTCCCCCCACATCCTTCTTAGATGATTCTACCGATAAACATATATATGATGTGATCAGAAACAGAACTGGTGAAAAAATTATCATGTCTTTTTCTTAAACAAAACTGACACTTTCTGACGGCATCTCTGTCTGTACCAGAGCGAACTGCATCAGTTTAAGATTGATTTGTTGGTTTGATTAATAGAAAACAATAAAAAGCATAAGTGTTAAAAACATCCTTCACAAGGAAAGGGAGAAGTTAAGATAATTGTGATGATGCTTAGAAACCAGATGGAGACATGTAAATCATTTGCCTTGTGTTGAATAGTTTTGAATCGCAGAATCGCATCGAATCGAATTGTACAAAGTAAATTTTTGTCAAATCATTGGTGAATCACATCGGCAGGGGGCTTTACTGTATTGTGAATGTATCCTATCGCTGGCAGCGTACCAAGATGCGTATTGAATCAGCCTCCTTGGTGGGGATTGACATCCCTAGTTCAGACCGAAGGGGAGGGGGAAGCGGTGGGGCTATCTGACCCTAGAAACAGAGATTTTTGTGCAAAATATGGGCAAATTGCTGAGGAAATCGGCAGTCAAAGAAATGCACTAATGCAAGTATTGTTTTATAATTTAAATATGAAAATCACTATTTTAAGTTTGCTTAATCGTATTACAGTTTTATTGCAAATGTAAAATAAAAAAATAAAAAAAAATTGCTTGTTTCGTAACGTTACGGTACATGCATCTGCTAATGTTTGTAACGTAACGTTAAGCTTGAGTCAAAGGCATCTTCTTTTCCTTTCATTTTTATGTTTTACGGCCCAAAGCCGAAAAATTAATCCAATCGTCCAGGAAAGGGAGATTATTGGTGCTGCTGACAGAATTGTGCAGAGTTCTGGAAACAGCCGTGATGTCAGTTTACTACGCCATGGACGACAATTGGTGACGCATGAGGATTTTGAAGAGTTGTCCAATTTCTAAGGAGAATAATTCAAGCCTTAGCTAGGGCCAAGGGGAAGGGCTAGGGGCAGGGGTCGGGGTCGGGATGAAAAAAAGGGATTGGAATTGAGTATTAATCCGTAAGATGAAGCCGTTAGCCTAGTGAGTTACAGAGCAGCCCATCAGAGCGTCCTATATGGCAAGAAATTTTATTCAAATGTGGTAATCATGGATAATCCAATTTATAGTCAGAGCAACACCTGATGCCAATCAATCACCCTATTTGCCTCTAAATTGCAAGTCAACTCCCTCCTTTTTGACAGTTCTACAGATAGAGATACCACAGACATTCAAATTTCTACGTCTCTAATCAGTACATTCATTTTTTGAGAGAATAACTAAAACATTCAACAGCTTTTCTCCCCACAGTGCCTCCTATCTACAGAGAAGAACTGCATGTCTGCAGAACTGAACATCTTTTTGCTTTAAAGTGTCTAAAGCTTACTTAGATCTTTCTTATCTATAAAGAATCCGCCACAGATCTTAATTAACAAAAGTGCTTTTAAGTAACTCTATTGAGGCTGTTGCCCATTTACTTCACTATACATAAACACCTCACTAAACTTGAAAATATATGGTGCCACGAGTTTGTTCCTCTGAAGGTAATTTGCAGTAGTCTCACTAAATCAACCAAAGAGCCTCACTGAACACATACACACAACTCATGCCCAGAATACCCAACAATATGGTGCAAACACACATGCTGCTGCTAATACATATTTAATATTAATAGCAGAGAGCGAGGCAGTCCCTTTTTCTATCTAAAAACTGTTGTTTCTTTACAAAAATCAGTGATTTTTCATTAAATTACTTCAATAGGTGAATATGACAGAATGTTAGAGTAAGCTACTAGCTTTTCCTTTGAGTTGATTATAAAGCATTCAGTGTCATGTCCTGCATCGGCTCCTTTATGCACATTCTCTTACTTTTTTTTCTTTTTCTTTTTTTGCTGTTGCTGTTCCTTGATTGTGTTTGTTTGCCTTTGTATGTGTTAGCATTTTTCTTCTATTAGATTCTATGTTTACAAAGTGATGTGCTGGCAACAAATGTACTGCTGAAGGTCATTATTCATCATTTCGTGAAAGCATAAGATAAACTCAGCCAAGATAATCACACTATAGATTCAAACCACAGACACAGACACAAAAAATAATGCAAACACTTAATCAGACACGTTACATATGCAGTTCAGCGTGTGACTTATAGAATGTTTCTGTGTGTTTTTTCACATCACCAGAAAGCCAATAGTTTTATGTGGGGTTGGTTTGTTTACGACCAGACAGCAGCCTTCAATAGTTCTCCATCTCCTTCATATCTCGACTTTCACCTCTGATTTCTTTTCACTGATGACATTCAATGACAACCTGTCATAAGATTGATCATATAAAAAGTTTTTCTTCGTTTTTCTTCTTTGTCTTACTGGAGTCTGAGAGGCACCCGCTCTCCATCTTTTAGCAGCAGTCAGTGTCTCAACATGCAGGGACCTGTGGTGGCGGAATACACAACACCGGTGCAGCCAGACGAACAAGAACGTGCAGCTTGTCTCCCCCGCAAGCGCCCCCTTGAGGCATCATCCCAGAAACTCTCGGACTGAATATTCAGAAACAGTAGTAGAGACCACCGCAGTGAAGAAAGATCAGCTCATTCTACACCTCAGAGCATGTTGAGGAAAGAAAAGAATAGTTTTAAACACTTGAACTTGCGCAATGCACCTTTAATGACTTGTAAACTTCATAACAGCCAAGATCTTTTTTAAAATATAAAACCAACTCAAACTTTTCATGATGCTTATTCTTTTTCTTATTATCTCACATTTTCCTTTCCCTTAGTCTGTGCGTCGCATCACTGTTACCACGGCAGCCGTTCTACCAGAAAACTGCCTTCATATTTTCATTTACTACTGACTGTATACTTGCTTTGTTATGTCGGGGAAAAAAACTCTGGTATTAAATATTTATTTCATGTGCCAAGGACAGAAGATATGTCATGTTTCTGACCGTGGACAAGGTTGAAAAAAGTTTTACATGAGCAGTATATTATGCATCTAAAATCTATAGATATTGAACCAGAGTAAAGGGCAGTTAGAAGAGGTGTGAGCAAAAACAGAGCGTGAAATCACCTTCATAAATCATATTGTTTACAATTGATGACATATCTCATTCATCAGTCTGAATCCATCAGCTGATGTAAAACACGTCTGCCCTGATGATGAATCTGTTGATGTCTGAGGCAACAATAACCTCGTGTGACTCAGTCTGAGTGAATGTTTTTGGACACAGCTATGTGCTCAGATGGTTACAGTTATAGTAGATGGGCTATTATACTCCAAACTGCATCTTTGTTTCAGGAAAAGTATGGTTTGTAGTTTCAAAACTGACAAGATGCCAAATGTAATGAGACTTTTTCAGGCTTTGTTGGAGCTGATAAACCTGTGCACAATGTAATGACCTAGCAGGGATGGACTTTTCCTAAAGAGGTGCTTTGCGAGATTTTTATAGCTGATGTGTGCCCAATGAACTTGTTGTCAGAAAAAGAATCTGCCATTTTGTTATCTCTAACCAAGGTTATAAAGTTGACATTCTTTAACACAACAGACTTTGTCCTCCAGTCACATTATTGTGTCACAACATGGGTGGGAAATATGCTGGATTTATGTCTTACCACCACAGTATTTGCTCAGCTCACCAGCTGTTGGTAAAAGCATCATACCATAGATCCCGAGGTAATACTACCTTGAGTATATTTGATAAGTGATGATAAGAGCAGTTAACCTTAAAAAGTCTCTCCTCAAAACTAGCAGCCATGATGTTACTGTATTCCCCATCTTTGACTAGAACAAGGGTCCTCAATAGCCACAATCCTGCAACCTTTAGATGCAGCCCTTCTCAGACACACTCAAATCAATTGAATGTCTCATTACCAGGACTCTGCAGAGCTAAATGGCATGCACATGAGGTAATCCAGGTGTGTTGGTGAAGGGATACATCTAAAAGTTGCAGGATTGTGGCTTTTGAGGACTGGTCTTGGATAGCCCTGGTCTAGTATGTTCTTTTATGAATGAAGATTAAATAGAAAATATTGTCAGTGTGTTCATTAACAAACCTCACAGCCACAGAAACTGTAAACTGCCTTTAGTATCACCCTCGCTGTTCTTTAGATTAACCACTCTTCCTAATCGTATGCTTTTTAAAGGCAAGTCCTTTCTATAATACCAGTAACCATCCTGTGTGCTTAAAGCATATTTGGAAATAACAAAGAAATATAGGATCGTAGTAGGGCCTTACCCTTTCTTTGAAGGGGAAATGTGGACAGAATTGCAAAATTTAACAGTGAAAATGGAATCAACTGCTTAACCTGTAATACTGTGGAATTTACTCATAGGTGGGTGTGACATCACCTGAACTGACAGGCTCAAGTCCTCCTTAAAAGTTCAGCTGTGGCTAAGAGGCTAGCAGAAACAAAGAAGTTACGTAAAAAAACAGATTGATCATATTCGATCGTACAGTATGCCCTGAAGAGGCTAATGAGAGACGTGCCTCGACTATGCCTAATTTTAGTCATATGCCCTTGGATTCTTAGCCATACTTGTGTTTATTTTAGTGTACAAAACAAGCATTATAACTTCAGATAATACATCATAATCTTGCCTGACGCTTTTAGGACAATTTACAGTGATTCATTAAGAAATGTATCCCACTTATAAAATTATATAGCTAAAAGTAGTGAAACTTGGGTAATTTTGGATTGTTATTTTATGATTTTTTTGTTTCACCTGACTTCCACTGTGTTCCTAAATTGCATTAATTACTCTATTACATATTATGCATTATACTGTATCATTATTTCTAGTGCTTTCCAAGAATATAGCTGATCATTATCATGCATAATGATAGTGATAGTAATAATAAGAATGACAATAACAAAACATAATTTCTTTTGCAGCTTTCTACAAAGATGTTCAAAGGCGTTTGAAAACAAGAGATGCGGTTGTTATTGTACCAGCCCATCCTGCCATTTGTGATGAAGATAAAGAGGAGAAAAATGATGTTTAACTTTGTAAAATACCATGACCCACAAACCAAACGTGTTCATATTATGGAAGCAGTGTTTGTTTTATTAAAACACTGAAAATGCTTTAATATATCTTCAAAAGTCCCAAAGTATTTTATATAATTCTATTTTCTTATATAAATATGTACTGTTTTGGAATGTTGTACGGTATTCTATATGTCAGGGTCTCAAACTTGTTCCAGATAAGGCCGTGTGGCTGCAAGTTTTAATTCCAGCCAAGCAGGAGCACACCAGACTCCACTTATTTTATCAAGAAAGTCTAACCTTGTCATGAAGACATGATGCTACAGTATTTGTTAAATATTCTGTAGTAATATAAAATGTTCTTTTTCGAACTGGTATATTACTCTGAAGAGTTTTGTAATGTTTTAAGATATTCTAAAACTAATGTTTATCTAACTTGTGTTTTTTTTATTGTTGTTGGTTGATAGATAGATAGATAGATAGATAGATAGATAGATAGATAGATAGATAGATAGATAGATAGATAGATAGATAGATAGATAGATAGATAGATAGATAGATAGATAGATAGATAGATAGATAGATAGATAGATAGATAGATAGATAGATATTATAGATAGATAGATAGATAGATAGATAGATATTCCAAGATAAACCTTTAGGATTGTTTTTATTACAAGAACAGGGCAAGTGACTATTTTTGATCACTTTGTTTCCTGTGATTTTTCTACATGAAAATAACCATTTTTGAAAAATGAACTTACAGAATGTCATTCTTGTTATACGCCACAATAACACTTGGAGGCTGACATTTTTAATTTCAAAGTTTTTCAGTGAGTGCCATAAAAAGGGTTATGGCTGGCTGATGAAGTTGGCCCTTGTTTGAATCTCAGCCTGGGGTCCTTTCTTGCATGCTGCCCCTCTTTTCCTGACCACCGCCACTATTCTTAAATAAATTATTTAGATATTCAGCATATTTTCCAATTGAACTGTGTAAATTTCACCACATGATCTGACATATTCCTCTGGGAAAATGGGGTCACAATATAAAACAGAAAAATCAGGGGAACAAAATGGATTTCATATAGCAGTATTATAGAATCACAGCAGCAGGCTTTTGAGTCAGGTCAAAAATCCCACTGTGGTACAAATTCAACCAGAGGAAAGAAAAAAAACTGAAGGCATAAACTATTTTGAGAAGCTCTCAGCTCTCCAAGTTGTCTCTCAAAACCTCTAGAACCTGTCAAGTGCCTTTTTTCACATCTCCATCTGGTTCACAGACACCTTTGTTGTGTGTTTTATCTTATCAAAGCTCTTGGAGCTGTCATAATTCTTATTGGCTTAACAGAGATATTAGTCACTCAGGAAAGAAGGAAGAATTTTCCACTCATGTTTTAAAATTGCACACAGCAGAAAATAACAGTTTCTTTGAATGAAAATGCATTTTTAGCAAACCATAACATGATGACTTAAAACGTGCACACGCAGATATATTCTCCAGGAATAAAAGATAAGATTGTGGTATCAGTATAAAAAAATGCCATGCAGAAATATGTTTGACCTTTAGTTTTGGGCTTGGTAAGATTTTCTGTCTTCTCACTCACAAAAATTTCAGACTGCTGCTGCCGCTGCAAAAGAAAATACTGTCCCACTGATTCTAATTTCCTCAGCCTCGATGCACCACGCCGACTGATGCAAAAAACATAGGAGAGAATGTAAATGACTGAGAGCATGGAAATTAAAATGAAAAAGCATGTTGTAATGCCCCTCATTCCTTGGCTAATGACTCTGCTACATGTGGTTACTCCAGGGACGCTTCTCAACCTTTATCCCTCCCAAAATAATAGCTCTAACACCAGCTAGTTTTAACTCTGTAATCTAAATATAATTGGAAGGGGAGCATTGCTTCCTTAGCAGGGAATATGAGATTATACAGCTAGTGTCTTCAAATTAAACCCTCCCTGGTGAAGATCTGATCAGCATTACCTCAAATACAACTTGTGCTTGCAAAGTTCTGATAATATACAGAATATACAGAATCTTTGGTCAATAGCAGAAAAGCAGAAGCAGTTTTACTCGTTCTAAAAAAGTATTTTTTTGACTTTGTTCGAACACAATACAGCCAGATTGAACAACTTCAATGGAAACCTAACTCTGATTTCTATTCATTCTTGGGCTGCATTTGCTTTAAAAAAAAAAAAAGAAAAAAAAAACTTCTGGCCATTTATGTGCAATTGAATCATCACTGGACTATTCATTATGTGAATTATGCTGTTTCAGTTTTTGTTAGAGTATACAATTGAAAAAACAAATCATATTTCTTTTACACTTTAAGGATGACAGGAAATAATAAATCACTTTGCCTTTGTCGGAACAAAATTATGAAGTTTTAGCCTTTTTACATAAAGAATACCAAGAAGTACTTATGGCAGCATAAATCCTGCTGGTTTATTCTCCAGTTCACCGTGCTTTCTTATGGAAGGCTGACTAGCTCCTGCTAAAAGTCACCACATATTCGCGCTACTTAATCAGCATGAGCTAAACGCTACGTGTTAGTAAACGGAGGTAACGTAGTGGGAGGGGGGGGGGGGGGGGGGGGGTGAGTCTCGTGTCAGGAAGGTGTGTTTGTGGACATGCACATAGATGAAACTTGTAGACGTTAGAGCAACATAAAGAAGGAATCCAACAAAATGAAGATTTAAAAGCACGACTATTTTGATATAAACATTTACTCGCCATGTGGCGGATAGACCTCTGAGATTTACTCGCCAAACAGAAAATTTACTCGCATTTGGCACCTGGCGAATGTTAATTTCGGACCCTGCATGAATGACTGCCTTAACCCGGCGTGGCATGGATGCTACCAGCTTGTGGCATATCTCAGGTGTTATGGAAGACGAACATGCTTCCATCACAGCCCTGAGCTCTTCTCTATTGTTTGGTCTCTCCCTGTTCAGCTTTTTTCTTGACAATACCCCACAGATTTTCGATGGGGTTCAGATCAGATGAGTTTGCGGGCAAATCAAGCATGGTGATCCCATGGTTGTTGAACCAGGATTTTGTTGTTTTGACAGTGTGGGCAGGTGCCAAGTCCTGCTGGAAGACGAAGTCTGCATCCCCATACAGATGGTCCACTGAAGCGAGCATGAAGTGCTTCAAAATGTCCTGGCAGACGGCTGCATTTATGCTGGACTTGATAAAGCACAAAGGACCAACACCAGCAGCTGACATGGATCCCCAGGTCATCACAGACTGGGAAACTTAACACTGACCATCTTCCCCAGGCTGCTGTCAGCCCTCTGGCTTGTACACAGTTTTCTTCCACACTTCTTCCTTCCACTTAACTGTCCATTAATGTGCTTTGAGACAGCACTCAGAGAACATCCAGCTTCTTTTTGTGCTTCCATCACTTTTTGCGTCTTTCCCACCTTGTGTAGGGAGTCAATGATGGTTTTCTGCACAACTGTCAAATCAGCAGTCTTCCCTATGATTATGAATTCTTCTAAACCAAGACAGGGACTTTTTTAAAGGCTCAGGGCACTTATGCAGATGTTTTGGATTCCTTACCTGATTAGAACGTGACACTCAGAGCCTACAATACTGGAGCTTTTCAAAGTATTCTCATCTTTTGAGTTTTTGAATTTGAGGTTTTCTTGAGCTGCAAGTCCTAATCAGCAACATCCAAACAAATAAAAGCTTGAAATATATTTATTTGAATACTATTTATCTACATGATATGTAAATTGCACCTTTTAAGTTGAATTACAGAAATAAATGAACTTTTTCCGGATATTCAAATTTTTTGAGTAAAACACACATATACATATATATATAAAAAAATTAAAAAAAGAAAAAAAAAAAAAAAAAAAAAAAAAAGAGAGGGGAGAAGGGGAAAGAAAAGGAAAATATATATATATATATATATATATATATATATTAGGGATGTAACAATTACCGATAAAATGGTTAACCGTGATAAAATTACCAACGATTAGTAATACCGTTTCAAATTTTGATTATCGTGAAAACCGTGACTGATTACTGCACTTTGAAAAACTCACCATGATGCTGCTTATTGGCTGGAAAAGCCACAGCAGTCCCAACTTGTATTACTTAATTTATGAAAACACTGTGGAAAGCAACAAAGGCACCCACATGGACAGTGCTGTGGAGATTTCTCCCCCTTTAAAAAGGACAAAGTTGACATCTAGACCCGTTTTGGATATTTTTAAAGATGCTGATGGGTATTTCAATAATATTGCGATTAAAATGATAACTGTGATCATTTTGGTCACAATAACTGTGATATGAAATTTTCATATCGTTACATCCCTAATATATATATATATATATATATATATATATATATCATCATATATATATATATATACATATATTCAATAACTCATCTGTTTAGATTTTATTTCATCTTGAAATTACACATAATTCAATTCCAATGGCAGGGAACTGGCTAGGTGCCAGTGGAGCACTGGGGGTTAATGGTAGCTCTAGGTTGGCCCAGGGTAGCAGAATACTGTAGCTCAATGGCAGTCTTTAGCCGGCTATTAGCAAGTCAGAGTGTCCCTGCTTGAAAAAAAAAAAAAATGCTTGCTTGGCTAAAGCACCAGCAAAAATGTGGCCAAATCACACCTTGGACCAGCTATATCAACAAGAGTACTTCAACCAGCTGGAATTAAGCTGTTTTTTCTTTTCTTTTTTTTTTTTTTCAGCGGGGGTGCTTCATCTTTAGCCTGCCTATCTTTGTTAGCTTCTGTTAGTTCTGGGTTAGCTTGAATGGGTCTCAGAATATGTCATCTGTAAATCATTTGCCCTGATTACCCCCCCCCCCGGTTCATTTTTTATATTTTCCAGGAGTGACGACACATTTGGCACGACCAAGGTGGCTTCGTTGGGAACCGCCCAGTTACAGTAGCTTGACTTCAGGTCTTCAGAAACCAAAGGGTCATGTGAGTGAAAACGTAGTCCATCTTTCTTAACTGTTTATGCTGTAAATTTAAGCTAGTGTAAACAGTAGATAACTCATGATACACATGCACGTTGCCCAGTCAAACCAGGCCACAACAAGGCCTCGAAAATCTGTTTGACTCTGCCATTCAACATTCATCTATTGACATGAGCTGTGATTTCTTTCAGAACGCTTTGCTCCAGGGTACAGAATGAATGGCAGTCATGGCTTCACGCTGCTCTTAGCATTGACATTTGCTGACTCTCATTTTTCTGTCATTTCCTCAGTGGAGCTTACTGATATAGAAGACATAAAGATGGAAGGAAAAAAAGAGGTATAGTCAGGAAGGAGGGAGATGAGGCTTATAAACTTGAAAAATGAAATTTCATTCTTACCTGATTTCCAAGGAGATACGTGTGGAGGAAATGCATGTAAAAGAAAAAAGAAGTATATGTTAGGTGCAAACTATATACAGACAAGAACATTTTTTTCTGCCTCCAAGCATGAAAAATGTTTCAACTTTATCCGGTTGAATTTAACGGGGTTTGTTTTGTTTCCTTGACTGAAAGTTGCACTGGCAGCAGCCTGTTGGCAGCATCAATACTCAGAGATCACACCCTGTATCCTCAGTTATCCCTCTTTTCTCATGATGCTCCCTCTTTTACACTCTTTCAAGAGCAGCTACTCATGCGCACACACACACACACACACACAAATAGGTAGTGATGGCCTCACACTTTTCAAATATTCTCTAACAGATAACACTCCACAGACGCTTTCCTCCAACAAAATATCTGTATCCCCCGGCGCGAACAGCCACCAAAACAGCATCAAGTACGAGCGTGAATAATTCATAAACTGTGACTGTAAAATTCTTGCATCGTCTGTATCGTGACGTTCCACCATGACAGATTTTTGGGTTGCCCCATTAGCTGGCAGTGGACAAATTGCGATTTACATTGCGCAGCCATGCGGCAGCATTCTCAAGCCTGGACAGCGGGCTAATGGAGGCTCACACGCAGCTTTTATTAGCTGTGAAATCCAATGGCATCAAATATTAAACACTTCATTATGGAGCACTGCTTGTCTTGTTTCACAGAACAGCCACTTAAACCTACAACAGCCGGGAGAAAATAAAGAGAAAAAGAATGTGCGATGACAGCAGTAATTACTGGAAATCTATTTTATGAGATGTGATTGTCATGGGAAACTGCGGTGTGTGTGTTTACATTGTGTATATGTGAATATGAGTGTGCCTTTTCACGTTCTGATCAGTGCGTCAGCCTTCAACAAGCGTGATGTTGTTTATTAATAATTAATTCTTCAATTTCAAAACAATGATAGTGTTCTCAGCGGAGTGCACAGTGTGTTTATTATGCTCCCTTGTAATGTTGCAACTTACAGAAAGCGTACAGGGTGATGTTAATTGGGGTTTTTTGGGGTGAACGACTGGGAAAGACAGACAAATAGAAGGTAGTGCTGACACGTGGAAAAAGAGGGAAAATAATGGACCAACAGCTAAAGAATGAGACAGTGAATTGGAGAAGAACCAACAGGCAGTTGTCAGAGCCCGTAAGTGACAGCTTCACCGATGACCTCTGGATGATTTATCCCTGGACATGCTTCTGTCTATCAGAGCATCAGAGACCATTAACATCAGAGAAGGCATTGAAAAAGAGGAGCGTTGGCTCATCTGTCATTACCTGAAAGATGACCCTCAGGATCGCAGTGTTTCCTTTCAACCAAAGTCCTCCTGTCCTCTAGCATGCAGATATTTCTCAGAGGAACAGGTACTCTGAATTTGGGGTTTCATAAAATAAAGATTAAACCTCTACAGCATGAAACATAAATCCAACTTAAATGTAATCTGGTCCACCTTGACTGTTGTATCAGAGAGCCCAAGGAGCAATACCTGACTTGGAAAAAAGACACAGGGACTCAGTCTGACTCCCAGCTGTAATTAATATTTACTGTGCTTTCTTTGTGGCAGCAAAGTCTTACAAAAAGTTTTAACTCGCTCACCCCAATGGGAGCTGGTATAAAATCGCCATGCTTATTTTATTCATTAATAGTCTTTATTTTATTGAAAATTATTTTACCTCACTAAGCACAACGGCCTTTAAGTCCAGCAAGCTGAGCCAAGACTGAGAATGCAACGTAAGCAGCTTTGGAGCTAAAAGCCTACAAAAGGAGAAATGTGATAAAAGCAGCACAAAATAACGATGGTTGTGTTGTTTGCACCAGTTTCAGCTTTTTTTTTTTTTTTTTTTTTGGGGGGGGGGGGGGGTTATGCAAAGCAGATATGCTGACATATTTACCATCAACCAAATTCACTGCTAAACAGACCATTAAAACTGTGATAGGATGATGGCAATTAAGCTCTGAGTCATGGGGGAGATGGAGCTACCAGCAATAAAAAATGATCAGAGGACTGAAGAAATGATGTACAGACGGGATGATAAGATAGATAAGTAAATGGGGGTTAAAAAAAAAAGTTAAAAGAAAAGTATAGAAGAGCAAAATGGCATAATGTGATGTTGTTGTTGAGGCCTGAGTGTTAACAGATCACTGTAGCAAAGGTGTAGATACGGGGCAGAGGAAATAAGGGGCAGGGATAAGTAGAAGAGTAAGTGTTCAGGATTCAATTAGCCTTGCCTCCCCTCGTTAGTTCGGGCTGGGACTGACAGCCGGAGGAGAAGGCGGGGAGACCAGCACGCACATCATCGCCTCTCTGCTGTGGCAGGTGACGGCCACTTGGGAAACATCAGCTGGGAAACTGTAGACAACTGCAGTTGCTTGTTCACAACGACCATTCCCCCTGATTGAATTCTCTGCTGAAAGGAACGCACAATTCAGTCCCTGAAAACAAGCAATGGCAGTTGTAAAACATCATATCAACCAACATAGTCACATAAAAGTTATCCTGCTGCCAAGCTTGTCAAATTATTCGTGTGCACCCTCTCTCAACTCATGGCCTTGAATTCCAGGTTCAAAATAAAATGTCAACTCTCAGAAGTTGTTTTTCCTTCCATCTCCTACGGAATCTAAATGTTATATTTCTGCTTCATGGCGGTAAAACTTTCATGAGCTGGACTAGGATGTGGACATGACAAAAAAAAAAAAAATAAGGCCTCAATTTGTGATGCTAAAAGTACTCTAAAAGTCACTGTCAGGGTGGGAAAATTTAGCACTTAATAGTTGGGTGAGCTATGGATGGTAAGACCTAACCTAAGGAGGCAGAAGATGATGACGGTGTACCTCAATTAATAATATGGGCAGAGCTAATAATGAAGCCATAAACAGAATCCACCTCTGTGCCTGATCAGTTAGGAGCCAGTAGAAATGGGAACCATTGATTTTCTGCATGGCCCTGGATGTTCTGTGGATCTTGTCTGCAGACTGCCAACTATGTGCATCAATACAGACGTGCCTCGCTTAAGCAATGGCACCCTTCAAAAGGCAGGAGGGGGGGGGGGGAGCCTGTTTATGTCCAGGGTCATCTCAGAGGAAGTTACTTGCCCTGGCTTAGAGTCAATGAGAAACTCTGTGCCTCACAAATAAGAGGGACAGGTGAATATCAATGAAACATGCATTTAAAAAAAAAAAAAAAAATCTAGAACAAAAACTGAGCATGTTGAAAAGCTAATGTACTAATTAAAACATTTTATTTCAGGCTGAAATAATATAAAGATGAAGCTACTTGATGTGAAGTAAATAGCCCATACATGAAAAAGCCAGCCATAACAAGTGACCATACTGTATCTGCAAATGTAGTTCTTTTCTACTTTGAAGAACAGAGCAAGCAACTTTTTTTCTAATGGTGTACTGTATTTTGTGTCTAGTGCCTGTGTCTAGTATGTACAGTGTTTTTGCTAAAACAAATGCAACTTGAAAGTCCAAACCAGTGGCCAAATTTTTCGGCGACATACAGTATTAAATAGCCCCTAAAACCGTTGGAAATCCATGATCCACAAAGTCAGCCGTGTATCCCTCAGCAAACTCCAGCTCATCAGTTGGCTGTAATGCACATCAAAGCTAAACGCTAACTGCCTAAAAAAACTCTGATTAGGGAAAAAAAAACAACAAAAAACAGCCAACTAGTTGACTGAAGAACGAAACTGAGCAATAGGAGCAATAGGAGAGAAAAAATAAACCCAAAGAGGGCCACAAAAGATGGGGTGAGAATGAAACTAAACTCACGTTATTTTCACAAACTGCAAAAGTACTTGACCAAAAAAGGCTCCACTTTGTCAGTACTATGAAAGTGGTTTAAGTTCAATTTAAAAAGAATTAAAGAACATACAGAGTGCAAAGTTTGCCATTGGTTGTGGTAAACATAACTAAATCTAAATCAGATCCCTGCAACTTTATTTCTGGGTTCACGGGTGAAAAACTTTCACTGGTAACAATGTGGCTGCAATCGAAGCAAGAGTTGGTAATCCTGTTCAGAAACAGTTTTTGTTTTACTGGGTAAAATGGTCCTTCCATCCTGACAGTAGTAATACATCATGTATTCATACAAAAGAAGGGAAAAAGTCAGACCTCTGTGAGAGCTGCAGGTCTGTAAGAACTCTGACCAACCCCTGCCATTCGTACCAAAAGGCAGGAATTGGTCATTCACAACATATAGAAAGAACCAATCGATACCTTTATGTCTCTGTCCCTCCCCTCTCTCCATCCCCACACAAACCGCTCTGTGCATCACTCACTGCAAACAAATACTGTATAGCTAACAAACTGCGCCAAAAAAAAAAAACAAAAAAAAAAAAAAAAAAAAAAAAAGTGAAGGATCGAGTCTTGGAGGCGTTGATGTTTGCAGTGTGGACTTTTTACACCACAGAAGGAGTTGGAGGTGAGTGGATTAAAGCTTTAAGAAACATAGTTTGTCAGCTGTTTACTAGCAAGCTAACAAGTTAGTCTTTCAGATGTTGTTAACCTGCTCATAAAACATCGGCGCACACGTCCCTGCACTCTGAAGGTGTGGTTTCGGTGGTCTCTTTTTTAAAAATGTAGGTTGCTCAAACCGTTTTTTCAACATTGCCAACCCTAGCTTTAAGTCATTGCTGTAACTTTTTTCTTCTCAGCTGGGAAAATCCTTATCAAAGGCAAGTTTCTATAAAACTTAACCTGAATGTATAAAGGTCTACAACTTCAATATGTTTTCTGATTATTAGACAATAAAGGTAATAAAGATATATATAGCCAAGAAAAAGGAAAATAAAACCAAAACTATAATAATAAATACATAACTGAAACAGCAATGGAAACATGCATCTACTCTCCCTCTTTGCGGTGATCATTTTTGAAGAACAAAGCAGCAAATTCACCTTTAAAGGTTTAATTTATGGTAATTTAACTTTTAACACATCAGAAACCACCGATTTGCTCGATGAGTGTATGTAGTGGTTTGATGTCTTTCATATCGGATAGTGCAGTTTCTCTCCATCTGTACCTCACGCCTGTTTATTTATTCTGCATTGTGGTAAAATAAACACACTGACTAAAAAAGCCACATTGCTCTGTTTTCCTCAGATATTAAGCTCTGTAAGCTGTCTGAGCTGCAAATTGGGTCCACTTGCAGTTTGTGGCTTTATTTAGTTATAAACTGATATTGTACTGCCCGTGTCACGCCCAGGTTCAATATTGGACCTTCCATAGATTAGAAGACAATGAGATCGCTGTTGAACCATCATCTGACCATTTCTTTAAATGTTATTTTTCACTTTAATGTAAAAATTAGGGGTGGGACTCTATAAAAAAAATTTAATTAATAGTTAATTATATTAATCTGTGATTAATTAATCTTGATTAATCACATTTTAATCGCATTACAAAAACTGCTCCAAAAAGTAGTACTTTATTTGAATAGATTTACGGGAACAACTGAATCACAATACCTTCTTCCAAGTCCGTCTCTATGTCTCAAAGAGTCTCCAATAACCCCAGAAAATGTCGCTAGACTTTTTTCAAGCTTTATACAAAAAAGTAATCAGATGGGTGTGAAAACTCACTAAATACAGCAACAAAAGGGCTGAGTTTTTCCGTGTCCATCAGCATAATCGGGTGTACCAGAAAGTTGGCCCTGACAAAGGTTTAACTTTGCTTCTAATGCAAACTGCGATTAAATGCGTTAAACTTTTAACACATCAATTTTCTCCAAATTAATTAATAGGAATTATTATCTTAAAGTCCCACCCCTAGTAAGAATGTATTGATAATATAAATGTTTAAATAACTACTGCTGGTGCCATTCGTAAGCAATCACAATTAAGTAACAAAGGCTTGAGGTATGTGTGTGTGTGTGTTGTGCACATGTGTGCTGACAGCTTTAGTGTTTCTAGCTTTGCCAACAAGACTCCGGACATCTTACATCGGATCTCTAATAAAGCTCAACCAGGTAAGCGTGCTCTGCCTAATCAACCATGTCACCACACACATCACCGGCACTGTTTACATTTTCAATTAAGCTTCTCCCTCGCTCGACACTTTTGTGTGTCTTTGTGCGAGTGTCTGAACCAATCACTTGTACAGGTTGCTGCGCGGGGCTCTCAGCAGGTAATTATGGGACTGTCAGTGCCATGCCATCTCTGATGGGCATCCACCATTAATATTTATGCTGTTCTGAATCAACCCCACGCTGAGCTCTGTGACAGCAATCACCCCACTTTTTTAATATCCCATCCAGATCAATTCTGATTAGCATTTCAAGCACTTGGTGGAGCCACGCAGTCTGCTGAACCTCTCCTTGTTCTCAAAGATGAATAGAGACAGAGAGGGGAAGGCAGAGGAGCAAAACACAACTGACACAGAGTCAAACCAGAAATGAAATGGTTGCCATTTAACAACCAAAGCAAAATGGAGAAAAAAAAAACTGATGTCTTGTTCTTAAAGAGAAGAAAAAGCCCTCACTGGTTTATGGAATATGACTAAAGAACTCTGGTTACAATAAAACAGCCCTCAGCCAGTGAAGCAGCCGCATGTCGGGTCACATGCCAGCGGGAGACCCAGATGGAAAACCACAACAAAAGCACCTGTGTAGGAATTTGCATGTCTTTATTGTTGATACTGAAAGTGACATTTTCTGGCATTAAAGGTAGGCGTTTTAAGTCTCCGGTAAGCTCAGTCGCCTCTTTACCTCTGTGGTGGTGCCATTTTTCCAAACCTCTGTGCGGACTGAGCTCCTTTGTCTTCTCCAGAAGACAAACCAATCTGCTTATCTCCAAATCCACAGGGAGCCAAGGGGTTTGTTTCTTCAGTTCAAAATAATACGCAGGATGGTAACCTGAACAAGTGAATGGTGTAGGAGGGGTGTGTCATTGTGTGTCTAAGTGGGTCTCTGCATCTGTGTTATTGAGTGTGTATGAGTGTAAGTGAAAGCCTCTGCTGGCCTAGAGGTGCCCGCGCAGATGTTTATTTGTAGTGACAGGAAGGTTTGTTCGCTGTGTTCCTGTTTATCACACAGAGCTGATTGCGTGGCCGCGGCCGGATCCCATGGAGAGGACACAATCACCGCTACCACAGACATGCATGAGTAAGCAATACAGCTCTATGAATTCACAGACATAATCTATCAGCTCGGATCAGCAGACTTCACTGAGAATAATGAATATAAGCAAAGAGAGGCTACGTGCTGAATATGGAATGTTTGTTTCGCATCTCCACATATTCTCCATGAGCAATAGCCTGAAAAAGTTCGGGTGACTCTTGAAAGATCACAGGCCTTCACTGTGCTCCAATTGCAAAAGAGTTGTGTGAAAAACAAACAAATGATCGACACTAACTGGCATTCGGGAGGAAAGGAAAGGCAGACGAACAAGCAGGAAGGAGCGAGAAAGACTCCTTTGGGGGACAAAATGCTCTTTGCAGCTCTAGTGAAAATAATGACTCACCAAATGGAGCACTTTAAGGAAATTCACACTCAACTCTCCTGGCTCTCATTCTCTCCCATTCCCTCTCTCCTCTGCTTCCCTCTCGCTCTTTGCTTCCCTGTTACATTGTCTTTCCACCTACCAGGAGGAATATCATGCAGTTTCCATGCAGCCTCCATCCACTGCAAACACAAATATATGCAACTCTACACACTCCATACATGCAGCACAGATAGGTGGTATTCACCTGTGAACCCCCCAGAGGGAATCTTGACCTTTTCACATGAGTCAGGTTTCCCATAAATATCTTCTTTTATGAGCTTGCTTTTCAATGTGTCTATATGTGTGCTTTTCTCGGTCTTTATCATACATGTGTGTGTGTGCACGAGTGTCTTTATCTCCGAGTTTCACCGCAGACTTGACCTTTCCATCCCCGCTTTGTCCCAGATTAGAACTGACACAGCCCTCTGCTACGGACCAAGCTGATACACATACTGACATCAACACGTACACCTTCTCACAAACACATTAAAACACATGTATGCAGACAAATTCACATGTGTGCTGCTGACAGGTTAAACCCTCGCATCCCTGAAATGTCACCAGTTAAGGACCACCTTTAAAGCTTGATTAAAAATGCCTTTTGACATTTTTCACCGCTTTCAAGAAGGGATTCTTAAGAGATTGGACAACTTCCTTAACACACAGACAAGCGTGCACTGCTTTCATTTTACCAAACAAGACTAAAAGCCACATTTATTTAAATACCACCGTTGCTATGCAGTACAGTAGATGCAACTGTGAGAAAGCTTAAGGGGCTGATAAAGAGCTCATTTTGTTGGGGACGTCGGTTACACATTTTAAAGGCAATTCAATCAATAGTTGTTATGAAACATTAACTTTTGTGGTATAAAAGAAAAAAACTGTGATAAAAGCAAGACTTGGAAAACAAGCCAACACAGCAACGATTCCTTTGGCCCAAAAAGTTCAAACATTTATCTGTGTGAGCTTGACTTGCTCACCCATGAGGATGGGATCTGTGTGGTGTTGGTGGTGGACGTGTTTCTGTCTCAGTGGGAGAGAGACCTGAGAATAAAGCTCAGACTGAGCTGAGCAACACTCCATTTCACTGATCGCTGAGCAGCATCTCAGCCACTGCCACAGGGGGATAAGCTCACTTACCTGGCATGTATGTGAGTTTCAGTGGGAGTGTGTGTGTGCATGCACAAATCTATCCATCTATCTCTATCCTGTGTTGAACTATAGTTTCAACACAGTTTCCTATCTTTCCATCTGTGTACATCAATATACAGGCCAGTATGAGAAGACTGATGTCAACAAGTGTGGCCTTCTGTGATGGTGGTTACGGTTAGTGATTGGTTTTGAGCCTGTCCTTTAACCTGACAACTGACCCCCCATCATTTACTGCTTTTGTGAAGGTGGGAGGACGCAGCATTAATACTTAAGAACAAAGGTCAGGTCATAGCTGGGTATGTAAGATCATCATACTGTAAAAACATGTGTTTTCGTGTTTATATGTGCATGTCCTTAGTAAAAAACACACATCACCCAAACTAATAGAGAATAAAGATAAAAAGGCAATTTTGACAGAATGCTGCCTACTCCAACACACCTGTGCCCTTTTCAGTTCATAAGGTTGCCATTTTACTGCTTACTCTTGCAAATGTAACAAAAGGTCTGTTTGTCCCCAATGCCCCATTCATATAGTTTCATATAATGGCAACACAATGAGAATTTAAAGATGCTCTATGTAACTTTACAACCTAAAACAGCCTCCTTCTGAACCTGTTTGATGGTGGAATGATATCTACAATGTGCATTTCTGAAGCAGTTGCTGCCCATCAGCGTCCTTTGGCTGAGAAAATACACTATACAATTTTTTCATCCGAGAGACTGAGTCAAGTTTCAGCAGAGTTTCGCTTCACGCATGACGTCACACGCTAGCAAACGGATGTAAATGCGCAGTTGTTTTGAACATGCACCCAGGCTGATTTAGCAAAGAAACACAAGATGATAATATTCTTGTCTTGTACTCGCTGGAGAGCTCACAGTACAGGAAGGATACAAGATGGGTGCTGAGTTAGCCAACGATAGGGGGCGCATCAGTGGTCACGGTTCCATGGAGACTTTATCCCCAATTGGATTGAAATCACTCTGATTCAAGATTTCAGGGCAGTTGTTTACATGGAAACTAATCTGTTCTGATCTTGAGTGTAAGCCCTAGCATTCAAGCTGAACGGTCCTGTGTGACATGCAGA
>JALJCO010004878.1:0-57093 GCA_023101725.1 Atherinomorus stipes
CACCCCACGTGCATCCAAACACCCTCCACGTGCATCCAAACACCCTCCACGTGCATCTAAACACCCCCCACGTGCATCCAAACACCCTCCACGTGCATCTAAACACCCCCCACGTGCATCCAAACACCCCCCCACGTGCATCCAAACACCCTCCACGTGCATCCAAACACCCTCCACGTGCATCTAAACACCCCCCCACGTGCATCCAAACACCCTCCACCTGCATCCAAACACCCTCCACGTGCATCCTGTCTTTAACTCAGTCACGTTTCTACTGCATGTAATCAAGTGGCTGATGGAAAAACGGCGTAGAGGCTGATAATCTGCTCTTCTCTCTACCAGCATGCCAGCTCCACTCACTGGCACTTAACACCAAATGTAGCTACTCATATCCCCCCCTAAATCCTTACTTCCCCACGGTTCTTCCAAAGCAAACAACCAGATCTGTTTACATTCATTGGGTCTCATTCATGAAACATTTGTAAATTTACGAACAGATTTACTCGTAAAGGCATACTCCACTAAAAATCTTACTCTGGATTCAGGAACATGTAAAATTGTGTTTTGGAAAAGTCTGATTTGATTGTGAACATGCGTGTAGACCATGAATGCCAAACGCTGGTAAATTAACAGCACACCCCCGGTGATCAGTCATTTGCATAAATCCTCATCCATGAATCGGCAATGAGCTCCATAAAAGGAGATTCAGATTGACGCCTCCGGCCTATCTGTCAGTCACAGCACAAGCAGAGAGAGAGAACAACGGCCTTGAAGCAGAGATAGAGATTATTTTGAATGAAGATGAGTTTAAAAACATAAAAAAATTATCTTAATCAGTTCATCAATTAGCATTGGTGTGACAGGGACAGGCCAATCAAAGGAAGGAATAACAGACGCGGTTCATGCATCTCTGCTGTCCCCATACCTGAGGTAAAAACAAACATATCAGTGCACTCAGAAAAAAAGTTGTTAGACGAGCGTATAGCAGGAATTATTCCTGACTAAATGTTGTAGCCGATATTTCTGATCACTTGTCTTATCTAGGATATGCCTCATCAAGGTGCCATTTGTGGAAATAGTTTTCAGCTGAATCTGTCCATAGCTAATAGAGCGCAATATGAATTGAAATTGTAATTTACAACAGGGACAAGCATTACTTATATGTGTTCGTAAATTTACACCAGCGCTACACAGTGGAGAGCATGTGTAGAGTTTGTTAGTAGCTACTAACAGCTCGGAGTTACTAAAATGTTGATGAATGCGAGATTAACGTAAATTTACATCTACGAACAGTTTACACACAGATTCGCTTTGCTCTGGTTTCATGAATGAGACCCATTATTTACAACCTTTAAGCATGATTCCCCTCCTTTCCTCTCTCACTATGATTTGTTGAAAATTCATCTTTGTGAGCATCCACACAATCTGCTGTCCTTTCAGGTGGTTTCAGCAGGGCCAGAACCCCCACACCCGCTCCTCGGACTGGCTCTTCTCCGGTGGATACTGGGACAGGACGTACAGCCAGCTCCCAGATATTTACTGATGCACCTTGGCTGTAGCGCCGTACCACCAACAGCAGCATTAGCTTTGTTTTTCTGTTTGGTTGGTTGGGGTTTTGTTTGTTTGTGGTTTTTTTAGGCGGGGGATAATAATGGGGTTAAGTACAGTGATTACAAACACTATGAGAAACATGAACCTAAACAGCGTGGCCTTAACCTAAATCTGAGAAAAAACTAATGGGTAGCAGCATTTGCATTTCCTCTGAGACTGTTTGTTTCAGTTTATTATGGATTTTAGGCACCTGGACTGGAGTTTGGATTTTAGTTACATCTGTGTTCTTTTAAATGCTCATAATTGTATAACTGTAAATATCCTCCCACAACTTCATCCGTCAGTGACCTCGTCTTTTTGTTCCTCCTCCTTTTTGGCCTGCAGTCATTTTACCTTTTGTGTTTTGTTTCGTAAAGTAAAAGAGAAGCACATTGTACATTTTCTCTGTTAACACCCCCCACACACACACACACACCCCACACACGAAACTATTTTAACAGTGAATTGAGACCTATTTTAATTCCTGTTTTTTAAATCACACTGTTTCTGTTGTGCCCAAACCATGTAAAAGGGTTTTTCTTTCTGAAATTAAAAAAGAGATTGTACAAAAAGAAAAAAATATTAGTTGGGATTTATGAGGTTACATGATACAAAATATCATAATGTAAAATTGTTTTGCCCACTGGAGCACTTGAAGTATTTTATTGCATATAAATAAAAAAAATTGAATGTATTACTTTTATTTTTTTTTCCAGTTATACAAGAACCTTGTAATGGACCGACACTCTGTCCCCACTGTACTATTAATCAGTTACATTTTACTTTGACACATTTGTTTCTCATTTTTTAAAGACTTTATTGCTCAGTATCAAATGTATCTAAGTTATCATTTGCACTCACTGGTCATTTTATCAGGTGAAGTAGAAACTGCCACCACACAGCTCAGTCCCCCCAGATGGCTCCACCTCCCAATCATCCTTCACTTCCTCAGACCGCAGCTTTATTTTTTTCCGCATTTTTATTTCTTTCATGATATTTGATTATGGGCATAATAACTTTATACATAAATGTTGTGTTGGTACAATAAGTAGTTTCTGAGAAATAATATGTCCTCATAAGGGGACAGTGGGTCAATTTTAATAGATACAAAGTCATCAGAGAGGAGCAATGAATGAAACTCATGTTTACTTCCACAAAATGATTAACACTAAGTTTAAATGTAACAGAACAATCAAGTTGTGATTGCAGTTCAAGAAATATCACAGAAGTTCGTCCCAATGTCCTCATAGGAGTACATGACACATATTTTCGAAATATTCATACCACATGGAATTATAGACATTACTGTCTTCAAATATACACATTTTAGCACAAACATCACCTTTATTTCTTAGATTTTTTACATTTCTTCGGAAAAGTGCACTTGCAGCTTTTCACTGATATGTGCGCCCTCTTGTGGCTTTACAAAGAAGTACATTGTGATCAATGCAACCACTAGTTGGAAGCTAGAAGTGTCCCCTGATAAGGACAACAGCGGGTCTAAGTTATCAACTCAACTCAACTTTATTGTCAAATGTGCTACATGTTAGACATACAACACAGATGAAATTATAGTCCTCTCAAACCCACGATGCATAAGAAATATGAATAAAATAAAAAATATATATAAATATAAATATAGTAATCCACTCGGATAACTAGAAATCTAAACACGAAAATAAGTTTAAATACTAAAGAAGATTAGAAATGTAAAGTTGAACAGGGAGGGAATTGAGTGTCCTCTCTGCCTGGTGGAAAAAGCTGTCTCTGAGCCTGCTGCAGGGTCTTGCAGCAGTATGCGGTGCAGACTCCGTACCACACGGTGATGCTGCAGCAGGATGCGGTGCAGATTCCGTACCACACGGTGATGCTGCAGCAGGATGAGGTGCAGACTCCGTACCACACGGTGATGCTGCAGCAGGATGAGGTGCAGACTCCGTACCACACGGTGATGCTGCAGCAGGATGAGGTGCAGACTCCGTACCACACGGTGACGCTGCAGCAGGATGAGGTGCAGACTCCGTACCACACGGTGATGCTGCAGCAGGATGAGGTGCAGACTCCGTACCAGACGGTGATGCTGCAGCAGGATGAGGTACAGGCTCCGTACCACACGGTGATGCTGCAGCAGGATGAGGTGCAGGCTCCGTACCACACGGTGATGCTGCAGCAGGATGGGGTGCAGACTCCGTACCACACGGTGATGCTGCAGCAGGATGGGGTGCAGACTCCGTACCACACGGTGATGCTGCAGCAGGATGAGGCGCAGACTCCGTACCACACGGTGATGCTGCAGCAGGATGAGGTGCAGACTCCGTACCACACGGTGACGCTGCAGCAGGATGAGGCGCAGGCTCCGTACCACACGGTGATGCTGCAGCAGGATGAGGCACAGACTCCGTACCACACGGTGATGCTGCAGCAGGATGAGGTGCAGACTCCGTACCACACGGTGATGCTGCAGCAGGATGAGGTGCAGACTCCGTACCACACGGTGATGCTGCAGCAGGATGAGGTACAGACTCCGTACCACACGGTGATGCTGCAGCAGGATGAGGTGCAGACTCCGTACCACACGGTGATGCTGCAGCAGGATGAGGTGCAGACTCCGTACCACACGGTGATGGTGCAGGATAAGGTGCAGACTGCGTACCGCACGGTGATGCTGCAGCAGGATGAGGTGCAGACTCCGTACCGCACGGTGATGCTGCAGCAGGATGCGGTGCAGACTCCGTACCACACGGTGATGCAGCAGGATGCGGTGCAGACTCCGTACCACACGGTGATGCTGCAGCAGGATGAGGTGCAGACTCCGTACCACACGGTGATGCTGCAGCAGGATGAGGTGCAGACTCCGTACCACACGGTGATGCTGCAGCAGGATGAGGTGCAGACTCCGTACCACACGGTGACGCTGCAGCAGGATGAGGTGCAGACTCCGTACCGCACGGTGATGCTGCAGCAGGATGAGGTACAGACTCCGTACCACACGGTGATGCTGCAGCAGTATGCGGTGCAGACTCCGTACCACACGGTGATGCTGCAGCAGGATGAGGTACAGACTCCGTACCACACGGTGATGCTGCAGCAGGATGAGGTGCAGACTTGTTACCCCACGGTGATGCTGCAGCAGGATGGGGTGCAGACTCCGTACCACACGGTGATGCTGCAGCAGGATGGAGGTGCAGACTCCGTACCACACGGTGATGCTGCAGCAGGATGGGGTGCAGACTCCGTACCACACAGTGATGCTGCAGCAGGATGGGGTGCAGGCTCCGTACCACACGGTGATGCTGCAGCAGGATGAGGTGCAGACTCTGTACCACACGGTGATGCTGCAGCAGGATGAGGTGCAGGCTCCGTACCACACGGTGATGCTGCAGCAGGATGAGGTACAGGCTCCGTACCACACGGTGATGCTGCAGCAGGATGAGGTGCAGGCTCCGTACCACACGGTGATGCTGCAGCAGGATGCGGTGCAGACTCCGTACCACACGGTGATGCTGCAGCAGAATGCGGTGCAGACTCCGTACCACACGGTGATGCTGCAGCAGAATGCGGTGCAGACTCCGTACCACACGGTGATGCTGCAGCAGGATGAGGTGCAGACTCCGTACCACACGGTGATGCTGCAGCAGGATGAGGTACAGGCTCCGTACCACACGGTGATGCTGCAGCAGGATGAGGTGCAGGCTCCGTACCACACGGTGATGCTGCAGCAGGATGAGGTGCAGACTCCGTACCACACGGTGATGCTGCAGCAGGATGAGGTACAGACTCCGTACCACACGGTGATGCTGCAGCAGGATGAGGTGCAGACTCCGTACCACACGGTGATGCAGCAGGATGCGGTGCAGACTCCGTACCACACGGTGATGCTGCAGCAGGATGAGCTGCAGACTCCGTACCACACGGTGATGCTGCTGCAGGATGAGGCGCAGACTCCGTACCACACGGTGATGATACTGGTGGGATGGGGGTGCAGACTCCGTACCACACGGTGATGCTGCAGCAGGATGCGGTGCAGGAGCTCCGTACCGTGCACGTCGGGGCAGAAAAAAAAAAAGGGGGGGGGGGGGGGGGAAAAAAAAAAAAAAAAAAAAAAAAAAAAAAAAAAAAAAAGCACACACACGGGGGGGGGGGGGGGGGGGGGGGGGGGGGGGGGGGGGCGGGGGGGGGGGGGGGGGGGGGGGAGAGCTTGTCTCAGCGAGATGTTAAAGATGTCCGTGAAGACACCCGTGAGCTCTGCAGCACAATCTCTCAGGACGCGACCAGGAATCTTGTCGGGACCGGGGGCTTTCCTGGCGTTGATCCTCCTCAGTGTTCTCCTCATGCTGTCTGAAGATAGTACCAGCACCTGGTCATAGGAGGGGGGAGGGATCCTCCGTGCTGGAGTGCTGTTGTCTGCCTCAAAGCGAGCAAAGAAGTCATTCAGCTGGTTCAGCAGGGAGGGGGAGTTGTCGCAGGTCTGCAGGGGCTTGTAGTCTGTGATGGTCTGGATGCCCCGCCACAGGTTCCTGGAGTCTCTGCTGTTCCTGAAGCGGTCGGCGATCCTCCTGGAGTGCTGTCTCTTGGCCTCTCTGATACCCCATGACAGGTTGCCCCTGGCTGTCCTCAGGCCCCCCTCCCCAGCTCTGAAGGCAGCCTTCAGGAGCCTGTGGACCTCCCCTGTCAACCAGGGTTTCTGATTGGCCCGCATGGAGATGGTTCTGGAGACCGTGACGTCGTCCATGCACTTCCTCATGAAGGCTGTGACGGTCTCGGTGTTCTCCTGGAGGTCTACGATGTCGTCCATGCACTTCCTCATGAAGGCCGTGACGGTCTCGGTGTTCTCCTGGAGGTCTACGATGTCGTCCATGCACTTCCTCATGAAGGCCGTGACCGTCTCGGTGTTCTCCTGGAGGTCTACGATGTCGTCCATGCACTTCCTCATGAAGGCCGTGACCGTCTCGGTGTTCTCCTGGAGGTCTACGATGTCGTCCATGCACTTCCTCATGAAGGCCGTGACGGTCTCGGTGTTCTCCTGGAGGTCTACGATGTCGTCCATGCACTTCCTCATGAAGGCTGTGACGGTCTCAGTGTTCTCCTGGAGGTCTACGATGTCGTACATGCACTTCCTCATGAAGGCTGTGATGGTCTCGGTGTTCTCCTGGAGGTCTACGATGTCGTCCATGCACTTCCTCATGAAGGCCGTGACCGTCTCGGTGTTCTCCTGGAGGTCCACGATGTCGTCCATGCACTTCCTCATGAAGGCTGTGACGGTCTCGGTGTTCTCCTGGAGGTCTACGATGTCGTCTATGCACTTCCTCATGAAGGCTGTGACGGTCTCGGTGTTCTCCTGGAGGTCTACGATGTCGTACATGCACTTCCTCATGAAGGCCGTGACGGTCTCGGTGTTCTCCTGAGGTCTACGATGTCGTCCGTGCACTTCCTCATGAAGGCCGTGACGGTCTCGGTGTTCTCCTGGAGGTCTACGATGTCGTCCATGCACCTCCTCATGAAGGCCGTGACAGTCTCTGTGTTCTCCTGGAGGTCTACAATGTCGTACATGCACTTCCTCATGAAGGCTGTGACGGTCTCGGTGTTCTCCTGGAGGTCTACGATGTCGTACATGCACTTCCTCATGAAGGCTGTGACGGTCTCGGTGTTCTCCTGGAGGTCTACGATGTCGTACATGCACTTCCTCATGAAGGCTGTGACGGTCTCGGTGTTCTCCTGGAGGTCTACGATGTCATCCATGCACTTCCTCATGAAGGCTGTGACGGTCTCGGTGTTCTCCTGGAGGTCTACGATGTCGTCTATGCACTTCCTCATGAAGGCCGTGATGGTCTCGGTGTTCTCCTGGAGGTCTACGATGTCGTCCATGCACTTCCTCATGAAGGCTGTGACGGTCTCGGTGTTCTCCTGGAGGTCTATGGTGTACGACACATGAAGTGGCTGCATGTCTGAACATGCTCCGGTCGGTGGTGGAGAATCAGTCCTGGAGAGCCTTTAATGACCCCTCTGGCCACACCTGGATCTCCTTCTTGGCTGGTTTAGTCACCTTAACCAGCGGTCTGTATGCAGGGATCAGCATAGCAGTGGAGTGGTCTGAGGTTCCAAGGGGGGAGGGAGAGGGCTTTGTAGGCTCCCTTCTGAGTGGTGCAAACATTGTCCAAGATGTTGTTTCCTCATGTAGGAAAGTTGACATGTCCATGTAGTTGTCGAAACACACTCTTGGGGGTGGCATGGTTGAAGTCTCCAGCCAGGATGAGGAAGGCATCAGGGGGGGCTGTTAGCTGCTCACTGATGTGCTGGTGAAGCTCGTTCAGTGCCTCACTCCTGTTGTTGGTGGAGCTGGGAGGAATGTAGACCGCTGCTAACAAAATAGCAGTGTATTTCCTGGGCAGGTAGAATGGCCAGCACTTGATGATCATTAACTCCCCCAGTGGTGAACAGTGTCTGCAAACCACCACAGCGTCGCACCACCAGGCATCACTGATGTCAACACACAGTCCCCCGCCGCGACTCTTCCCCCCCTCGCACTCTGTCCGCTCAGAAGCATGTTAGCTGTGCTAGCTGGATAGCATGATCGGGCACGCTGTCGTTGAGCCAAGTTTCCACAAACACAAGGACACAGCACTCACCCACAGACTTGTAATGACTCCAGAGTAAACGGATGTGGTCCAGTTTGTTGTCCAGTGAACGTACGTTGGCCAGGGTGATGGACGGGATAGCCGGCCGGTGTGGTTTAGCAGCTAATCTAGCTTGGATACCTCCGCGCTTCCTTCTCTTCTGCCTCCTGAGGTTCCGGCCGTGGCAAGTCCTTGTTTCTGTAAATGTCGAGCAGAAACTCCCGAGAATATGTGCGCTTGTAGACATGAGGATACGACGATGACTTTGACGAACAAACACCCACGGACTTACTGCGCAAAAAACAAAAAAACACTGTTTTTTCGGGAGCGTGAGGAGCCACTGCAAGTACCCGCGCCACCATCTTGGAAAAAAAAATATGTGGAATGAAGCACATGGTAGGGAGAAGTAAAGATGTAATGTCCTCCTATGAGCACGCAGGGTCTCAGGAGGTTGATAAATTGCTGGTGTTTGTCTGCTTGTTAGTAAAATAACTCATATAGGCCATAAAGTGTATGGAAGGGGGGGGGGGTTCTTATCACAAGTCTTAAACTGGGAGTAGAAATCAGCCTGTGAATCGCTGGAATGTGACTAGTGCCCGCTCCCTCAGTTTCTTGCACAAACTGCTGCACGGCTGCTGTTGTTGTGCCAAAAAGTGATCTGACAAAAACTGATCAAACAGCCACGGAAGCGGAGCAGTCTGGCTGCAGCTTTGAAGTCAGAGGCGTGTCGTTATCGACGTTACTACACGACACCTGTACTACACGACAGCGTCTTATGTACCGTTACCACGAACCAAAACTAGCATGTTTGGCTAGCGTTAGCCAAATTAAACTAACGTTAGGGAAGGTAACGTCATATTTCTTTCAAGCAAAGTGACAACGTGCCTCAAATACGATGTTGCCTTACCTTAGAACAGATGTAGGCATCCTTGTTCATTTTATCCACGTTCAGTTGATGTTGTGGTCTGCCGCATAACTTTGGCTTGATGTGACTTGGTAAAAGGCAAAAAATACGCCCTGTCACCCAGCCTCTCAGGATACCTAGTATCGGAGTTGCATGTACCCCATGCACACGTTTGACCATTTTAAACTAAAAAGAACACATAAAAACAAACAAAAACGGACTAACTTCAATGCATTTCAATGGACGTTCAAGCAGAGAATGTCCGAGTGTATGGGATAGCTGTGCGCACTGTGATTGGCTCATCGCGTTTGGGGGTGTGGTTTAGCCATAGGTCAATTCTGTTATTAGTTTTCACACATTTACATCGGATGATCAACTACAAAAGAGATGGATTGTGAATATAAGAAGGGAAAACTTCATCATCATCATCATCATCATCATCACACCTGTGTCTGCCTTAGACACTTTCCAGCGCAGGATGTCAAGGAGCCGAGTGAGGCAGGTGGGAGGAGGAGGCTGAAACCAGCGCCGTTCCAGTTCTTTTCATTGGAACAATTATTCTCTTGGTGAGAGAGGGCTGTCTGTATGGGAGCGTACGGCCAGACCAGAGAAGGTGGAAACAAGGGAAAAGTTCATGCCCAAGATCACAACTACTGCGCCGGCCCGGATCCTGCCTTTGTGGACAATATGCTGGAGGAAAACCAGAGACTTCAAGAGGAGGTTGCTGAACTAAGACAGCAGCTGGAGCAAATGAGCGATATGGGAGTGATATTTATTAATACAACACGGTGTCCGAACCAACAACATTTTTAACATATTACTGTCCATTGACCGTTAATGGAGACCTGTCACTGTTCTCTGATGCTACCTCCGAGCTACCGGTGTTAGCTAAATACTTACCTTCATAATTGTGTATGAAGTTGGTTATATACAACTTAAAGCCTTTAACCCGCTTGCTTGCGAACGTGGCAGTGTGCTTCTGAAAAATCCTGTGGACATTGTCCACGTTGATGCGAGGCAGGTCTTGAAGACAGCGCGTAAAAAATGTCATTTTAACCCGTTGTTGTGACCAAAGACCGCAAACAGTCCTATAGTTGGCGTTTTAATCCATACCTCCTTGAGGATCAGGCTTTTAAAACATACATCACTACACACATATCACAGTTCCTTGAGACCAATGACAATGGGCAAGTGAGTGACACACTATTGTGGGAAACTCTCAAAGCATACACTAGAGGGCAAATTATTTCTTATGAAGCAAAACTGAAAAGAACTAGGCGAGGCAGACTGGAGGAGATTGAGAAAGAGCTGTATACTGCAGAGCAGGTCTACCAACATTCATTACTCCAGTCAGATTACAATGTAATTCTTAAATTAAAGTATGAGTATAACAACATTTTGGGAGGACAGATAGGCAACATGCTACTGAAACTTAAACAGAGGCACTTTGAACTTGGTGACAAGCCACAGAAGTTGCTGGCAAGGCAGTTAAAAGGGAGAACAGGCAAAACGAGCCATTTATAAACTAAAATCTGATTCTGGAGAGATGCTTACAGATTTAAAGGACATCAATGACCATTTTAAAGAATTTTACTCAGAGATCTACACTTCCAAATCAACAGCTACACAAGAAGACTTTTATCAGTTTTTTGATTCGCTTCAGCTTCCAAAATTGGATGCAGCTTTCAGGGAGAGTCTGGATTCAGATTTCTCTCTTTCGGAACTACAGGATGCAATAAGGTAATTTCCCACTTGCAAAGCGGCAGGTCCAGACGGGTTTGGGCCCGAGTTTTATAAAGCTTTTTACGAGGTTCTTGCGCCCTCTCTGATGAGAATGATTCAAGACACTTTTAGAAACAAACAGCTTCCACCTTCTCTCAGTGAAGCGAATATTTGTGTTCTATTGAAACAGGACAAGGAGGAAACGGACCCTGGTAGCTGCAGGCCTATTGCCCTAATAAACTATGATTTGAAAATAATTACAAAAGTTTTTGCAAACCGGCTCAGTAAAAATGTAGCAAGTATCATTCACGCAGATCAAACAGGGTTTATTCCAGGCAGGTACTCATTCTGTAATGTTCGTAAAATCCTTAATGTTATGTATGCAGATCATGGCAAAGACAACAGAGCAGCTATATTGTCTTTAGACGGCCATAAGGCATTCGATATGATAGAGTGGCCTTACTTACTTGCGACACTTACGAAATTTGGATTTGGAGACACCTTCATAGAATGGGTCAAAATATTATATAGCAATCCAAAAGCTTCCATTCTAACAAATGGGGACAGATCCAGTTTGTTCACCCTGCAACGTGGTGTCCGCCAGAGGGACCCACTGTCCCCCTTGCTGTTTAATATAGTGCTGGAACCCCTGGCTATTGGTATTCCAGGACATCCCAACATCAGAGGCATTAGATCAGGTAACATAGAGACCCGTGTGAATCTGTATGCGGACGATCTCCTTGTCTGTTTGGCTGACCCTGTGGCCTCCATCCCCATCCTACTGGACTATATTACCTCCTTCGGGAGCATCTCGGGCTATACCATAAATTGGAGAAAGAGTGAATTTATGCCCTTAACAGATCAGCACACTGATGATTTCCTGACAAAATTGCCCTTTAGAGTGAAGAAGGAGAGCTTCACCTATTTAGGTCTTAAACTGACAAAGAATCCTAGGCATCTTTTCAAATGTAGCTTTTCAGAATCAATAGAAAAGCTAAAAAAAAAAAAATTGAATCTTGGAGAATACTGCCCCTTTCTATGATTGGCCGGGTAAATGCAATTAAAATGGTGAGTCTACCCAGGTTCTTGTACCTTTTTCAGAACTTGGCAATATACCTAAATGCATCCTTTTTTAAGCAGCTTGATTCTGTCATATTGCCCTTTGTGTGGGGTTACAAATCACACAGAATATCAAAAGCTCATCTTCAAAAATCTTCCAAGAAAGGTGGTCTAGGATTACCTGTTTTCAAACACTATTACTGGGCAGCCAACTGCAGAGCACTTACTTATTGGAACTGTGGAGGTGTTAAAGATGAAGAGAACCCGTCGTGGTTGGAGCTGGAAGCTGCAGTGGCTGAAACTTCCTCTCTTCCTGCTCTTTTATTTTCTGACCCAGCCCCAGTATTCAAATTAATTAAACAAAGCTTCACTCTAAAAACTCCATGCGAATCCTAAACCAGATAAAAGTGGCTTGCTAGGTTCCTGGTGCCTCCATACATGCGCCCATATGTCATAACCATTCATTCTTGCCTGCCCAATAAGATGGGGCATTTGCTGTCTGGAGCGAGAAGGGCATTAGGACTTTTTCTGATCTGTACATAAACGGTCAATTTGCATCATTTGCTCAAATAAGCAACACATTTAATCTTCCAAGTTCTCACTTTTTTCACTACCTTCAAGTCAGACACTATGTCAAAGAGTATTGGCCACATCTCGATTCTACCCCCACCACCCATCTTCTCTTGGAGACCCTCTTGCTCCCCCCGGACTCCAAACAGCTAATATCAAAATTTGTAGGCGCTCTCACTAATTCTGTTTCCTCTGATTTTATTAGGGAAGCTTGGGCTAAAGACTAGAACTCTGAGATGTCAGCAGAGCTCTGGGAAGAGGCACTTTCTCGGGTCCACTGTTGCTCTATTAACTCACGTTACAGGTTGATTCAGTACAAGGTGCTGCACAGATCGCACTGTTCAAAGACAAAGCTAAATCGCATTTTTCCATCTGTGTCCTCAGTGTGTGATAAGTGTCATATTGCTGAAGGCTCGCTGGCACACCTCTTCTGGTCCTGTCCTACATTAAAAAATTTCTGGTCAGCTATATTTGAGCAGTTGTCAAAGGCTTACTCCAGTGTCATTCAGCCCAACCAAGACCTGGCCATCCTTGGATGTTGTGCTGAGACCTCCATTCTTCCGCATGATGCACAAGTTGCTCTGCACCTAGCAATGGTGGTAGCTAAAAAGCTAATCCTCCTAACTTGGAAGTCTACCACTCCACCTTCCAATGCTCATTGGCTCAGCGAAATGTTGTTGGTTATTCAAATGGAAAGACTGCGTCTACAAAGACCCACTGAACAGAGCAGATTTGAGAGAACTTGGGGACCCTTCCTGGCTCTGTGTCAGGTGTAATGCCTGACTCAATTTTTCAAATGGCACTTTCTCCTTTCAACTAATGTAACTATGTTCAGTTCTGTGTCTATTCATGTGAATGAGTAATTGTCTGGTAGCCCCCACCTTTCCTTTTTTTTTTTTTTTCCTTTTTATGTCTGTTTCTCAGATGTGTTGTTTGTAATGTTCAAAATTGTAAATAAAGTATTAAAAAAGAAAAAGACCGCAAACAGTGGTTGTGTGGTGGAAGGGATGTGAAGTGCAGCGGGCGGGAATGTTTTTTGAACTGTAAAGCGCTTTGAGTTGCGCAACCTGCTGGAAAAGCGCTTCATAAATAAAGATTGATTGATTGATTGATTGATTATTCCCACCAATAACAGAAGTTATCAGTCTGTCAGGAACTGTAGATGAAAATGAGCTGGCAAATTTTCCATGAATCTCCACCCTGTTCCTGATTCCTGACTGCAGACTGGAACAAGTGGGTCACATTATGTGAAGTGTAGCACTTCATCTAATGGCCAGTTGTGGAGCAGCAGATTGAAATTGCATCTGCATGGCATTTTCCACCGATGACTGATAATAGATGTAAGAATCTGCACGTGTGCTGGACTGAACTGCTGCTGACATGAATATCAAACAGTATTATGATGATAAAACGTCATCTCTTGGAATTTGGCTGATATTTGAAAGTCTTTGTGAAAATACACAAGTGCAAATCAAGTCACAATATAATAAACATACCATGTACAAGAACATTTGGGTTTATGGACAGCTCAGTGACATTAAATCTCAAAAAGGAGATTTATTTTAGAAATACCAACAGAAGACACAGAAATGAATTGAATTTAAAATTTATGATATTTATAAATGGTATGTAAAACTTGAGGTCTTTTTTAGTGTTTTGCCTTCAGAAGAGCTGATGCAATGTTGCTCTGTTTCATTTTTTTGCCGTTCATGTTTTGCCCCGGATTTTCACATACATGGTTGTTCGAATAATTCTATATTATCAATGATTAGTGTGTGACATGCATGATCTGCTTCAGTGTGACATGCCCTCAGTGGAAAATTACTGCCATGGAGAAGTACTACTATCTTCTGCTCCTGTATCTGTCAACCCGTTTCCATACAAGGACTTGTTTTGTCTAACATGACCTGTGTGAATAAAAACCTGCAAGGCTCAGAAAAACCTTGGAGAAGGTTTTTCTCGGAGAAGGAACCAACAACATGTCTCAACATGTCTCCCCTTGCAAGTTAAAACTATAACTTGGTGTTGACTCTTTCTTGTCTGTCTCATTCCTTCAGGGTTTATAAAGAATTAACCTAAAAATGGTGTTTGAAAGTATCGTATAAAATGTATATTTGGTTCTTTTGTAGAACTTTTTTTTTTGTCTTTACTTTTTTTTTTATTCCTTACTTATATCTTTATTTTGTAGCTTTGAATGGAAAGTCTGGATTTATTGCCTGATCACACATTATTAAGCTGCTGATAAGCAAGTATGCATTTAATAACTTGTGAATATTAATATTTATATTTAATGAAAATTATTAATTTTCATTAAATTAAATTTTCATTATTGCATTCAAAATACACTACTCACAAAAAGTTAGGTATATTCATCTTTTTGGTTTTTGAAGAACAGAATGATGCAGAATAAATACACTGCCCGGCCAAAAAAAAGTCGCCAACAAAAAAAAAGGTGAAACCTTTCACATTTGGTTGGAGCCTTTAGCTTTGATTGCGGCAGCATTCGCTGTGTTTCCAGAAGCTTCTGCAATGTCACCAGATTTATTTGCATCCTGTTGCATCAATTTTTCACCAAGATCTTGATGATGATTGTAGAGTCTGACCACAGCACATCCCAAAGATTCTCAGTGGGGTTCAGGTCTGGACTCTGTGGGGGCCAATCCATGTGTGAAAATGATGTCTGATGATCCCTGAACCATCTTTCACAATCTGAGCCCGATAAATTCTGGCACGGTCATCTTGGAATATGGCCGTGCCATCAGGAAAGAAACATCCATTGATGGAATAACCTGCTCATTCAGTATATTCAGGTATCAGCTGACCTCATTATCTGAGCTCATACTGTTGCTGAACCTGGACCTGAGCAACTGCAGCAACCCCAGATCATCACACTGCCCCCACAGGCTCATACAGTAGCACTAGGCATGATGCTGCATCACTTCATCTGCCTTTCCGGCCACATTTCTTCCTGGAAGACGATGGTCCACTATCCTTCCAGTTTTTCAGAATGCGTTGGACTGTTCTGAACCCAGTTTTAGTAGTTTCTGCATCTCCTTAGATGTTTTCACCTCTTGATGCCAATGATCTGACCCTTCTCAGACAGACTAACATCTTTTCCACGACCACGGATGTGTCTTTCCACATGGTTGTTTAGGAAATGAGAAGCAAGTCATTGCACCAGTTGGGGTTAAATAACTTGTTGCAGCTGAAAGATAATCGCCCATGCAGTAATTATCCAATAGGAGGCTCGTACCTATTTGCTTAGTTACATCCAGGTGGCAACTTTTTTTTTGGCCAGGAAGTGTATTTAACCATTGAACAATGAACATGTGCATTGAAAAGTTTAGAGAAAGTTTAATTCAGTTCACCTGGAAAGGTTGAAGTGGATTTTAGATTCATTCTGACACCATGCAAAAAGCCAAATATCCTTAACTTTTTGTGAGTAGTTTATATACATTTAACATTTTCATTTTTATCATAAATATAAAAACTAAAAGCAGATTATTTCAGAAGTAGTACTCAGACAAAGATCTTCAAATACTCAGTTTATTAAATTAAAATGACAAGCCTGATTTTTGTCTTAAAATACAGTTGCATAAAGTTAGATTATCTTCAGAAGATACCCAAACTGAATCCATAATTCATTTTAACCTCAATCTACTCAGTTTAACCCTGTTTGATGTTGGGGGTTTGGTGGGTCACATGTTATGGCTGGACAGGGCATGAATTGAGAATAACAGAGCCGACCACCCTGGAGTCCATCTCAAATGCAACAGACTTCCGGTTAAACTTCACATTTCGTAGGCAGCCTATAAAAGGAGAGGAAAGAGGTGCTGTGTGTTGCTTTGGTGCCCCTAATTGGAAAAAAAGAAAAGACACTGTGTTAAGGTTATTTGGTAAAAGCTGGTCACTGACGGTGTGTGTTGACGGTATACCCCCGACGTAGAGCAAATGTCTTGCCGTTGAGTCTGAGCTGGAGGTGGAGAAGCCTTTTTTCTGCTCAGATGTGAAGTCCACCACTAACTCCAACCCAGCATGCTGCTTGGACACTGACATCACATGACAACCACATGTAAACTGTGAGCCAGCTGTTCAAATTAAATAAATAATAATTAAATAATCCTATAAATTAGGATGAAGTCTTACCCCGAACCACGTGAAATTCTCCATCACACAGGTTTGTGCGAGGCTTTACTGAAACACTGACAGCATCACTACTGTCATTCATGTTGACGCCCACCTGATAGAAACAAATTTCCATGTTTAGTCATTCATGTGGTGCTCCTTGCTGTTAGAGAAATACACAGTTGTGTGAAAAAGTGTTTCCTCCTTCCTGCTTTTTTTTTACGTTTGTCACACTTTAATGTTTCAGATCAAACAAAATTAAATGTGAGACAAAGATAACACAAGTGAACATAAAATGCAGTTTTTAAATGAAGATTTTTATTAGTAAGGGGAGGGGGCGGGGGGGGGGGTCATGCCACAGCATCTCAATGGGATTCAGGTGGGGGCTTTGACTAGGCCACTCCAAAGTCTTCATGTTGTTGTTCTTAAGCCATTCAGAGGTGGACTTGCTGGTGTGTTCTGGATCATTGTTCTGCTGCAGAACCCAAGTGCGCTTCAGCTTGAGGTCACCAACAGATGGCCGGACGTTCTCCTTCAGGATTTTTGGTAGAAGCAGAATTCATGCTTCCATTTACCACAGCAAGTCTTCCAGGTCCTGAAGCAGCAAAACAGCCCCAGACCATCACACTACCACCACCATATTTTACTGTTGCTATGATGTTCCTTTTCTGAAATGCCGTGTTACTTTTACGCCAGATGTAATGGGACCTCCACCTTCCAGAAAGTTCCACTTTTGTCTCGTCAGTCCACAGAGTATTTTCCCAAAAGTCTTGGGGATCATCAAGATGCTTTCTGGCTAAACTGAGACGAGCCTTTATGTTCTTTTTGCTCAGCAGTGGTTTTGGTCTTGGAACTCTGCCATGCAGCCATTTTTGCCCCCCAGTCTCTTTCTGATGGGGGAGTCATGAACACTGACCTTCATTGAGGCAAGTGAGGCCTGCAGTTCTTGGATGTTGTTCTGGGGTCTTTTGTGACCTCTTGGATGAGTCGTCGCTGTGCTCTTGGGGTCATTTTGGTCGGCCGGCCCCTCCTGGGAAGGTTCACCACTGTTCCATGTTTTCACCATTTGTGGATAATGGTTCTCACTGTGGTTCTCTGGAGTCCCAAAGCTTTAGAAATGGCTTTGGAACCTTTTCCAGACTGATAGATCTCAATGACTTTGCTTCTCATTTGTTCCTGAATTTCTTTGGATGGCAGCATGATGTCTCGCTTTGGAGGATCTTTTGGTCTACTTCACTTTGTCAGGCAGGTCCTATTTAAGTGATTTCTGATGGAGAACAGGTGTGGCAGTAATCAGGCCTGAATGTGGCTGGAAAAATGAACTCAGCTTTCCAAAGATGATAAACCACAGTTAATTTACTTTTTATTTAAAAAACCTTCATTTAAAAAAACTGCATTTTGTGTTTACTTGTGTTATCTTTGTCTCACATTTAGATTTGTTTGATGATTTGAAACATAAACTGGAAGTGTGACAAATATGCAAAAAAATAAGAAATCAGGAAGTTCACATTTCACACAACTGTAATGTATTGCTTCAACCTTGTTTTCCATTAAGTACACGTGAAGGCTGGTCTTGTCGCTTTGTAGATGGAAGAGAAGGCCCACCAGGCGTTGAGGACGGAGCTCGAAGGACAACTCAAAGTCAGAACCAACAGTGAAGAAATGATCTGGAAGGAAAATATTTCTGTTCAAAACAGTTTATTTTTCTTTAAAGAAATAAAACAACAGACCAGGGCCGAGCAAATACACTAACCTAAAACCACATGACCACCACTGAAGTACGTCCCCGCCTCTGTGCGTCCGTCAAAGCAGGGTCCAGTTTTGTGTCTGGACTCTGGTCCACTAACAGCCACATTGTTCATTTTGAAGTCCCGTATACATGCGATCACGCTGCTTGTGGGAATGTTGTGTTCCTGAGGACAAAAGGTCTAAAAGTCAAAATGATCAAATATAAACACAGAAGGATGGAAGGTATGTGCTTGGCTTGAATTCAACTCAGACATTAGTGAGACTTCTTTCCAGATCAGCTCCCAGATAAATGTGGTTGTGAAAGTGTAAAGATGATCCCTCATCGTTCGGTAAGTGACCATCCGTCACACGGACCCCATCGACCAGCAGGTGGAAAGACTTTTTTTCAATGCTGAGCTCCACCTGCACACACGCGCAGAAAAGCTCTGATTAATTCATCTGTCAGACGGATTTGAAGCTGCTGTGTCTGTGACAGAAATCAATTCCCAAATATTGGCTGGACGGTGGAGTTGCAGTTGCCACTGTGGCTTCAGAGCAGGTTCCTGGTTCAAACTTGGGCTGGGGAACGTTTGCATGTTCTCTCCGGGTTCCTTCATCAGTCCAACAAAACATGCATGTTAGGGTATTTGGTGTCTCAAAGTCCTCCCTATGAGTGTGAGAGTGGCTGTCCAACTGTTGGTGTTTGCCCTGCGACAGACGAGGTACCCTGCCTCTCACCTAGTAGCTGCTGGGGGAGGCTCCGCCCCCTGCCCTGAGACCCTGCATTTGAATAAGTGGGTGTAAACAATGGACGGATGGATGGAAATGTTTTACAATCTTATGTGGCAAGCTGTGAGGGAAGCAGATATCACAAAACTTGGATGGAACCTCGTCATTTTAGGCAAATAAACGTCATTCTAGCACCAAGAGCTGGTAGCATCAGATGCCAGGGTCATACCATAGACCGTTAATAAAGAGGGATGAACCTTCCGCTACTTCACCTGTTGGTTTCCGAAGAGCTAAAAGTGAAGCCAGGTGGGCGTGTCTGTGAAGTTGTTCTTTTTAACATGGGAGTCTATGGGGATTTGTTCTGTTTTGCAGCCCCTAGCGGATCAAGGGAGAACTACAAATAATGACTTCTTCCAGGTAGACTTATAAACTGGGTTTCCATTATACTTTTTCGAAAAATAAAATCGATATTTCTTAAATTTAAAAAAAGTACAACAGCGATATGCAGGTGTTTCCATTAAATGGTATAAGCTATAATTCTGGTAAAATCCCATCCCACGAGACTCCACTTTGAGGAGGATGGAGATATAAACATGTTGTGTTTCAGAGCTGCTTCTCTTCATCAGGAGATGAAACCAGCAGATGATGATGATTCAGAGGTAAAGTCCGTGTGTACGGAGCTTCTGATCACATCAACAGGGAAAAACACTCGTGGTAACTTCCAAGACAGACGCCTGAAACGTAACAAGAATGAAAACCTCTCAGGATCATCTTCTGGAGTGTAGATGTCATTTCTGGATCTTTATTCCACTTTTATTGGCACCAGTTCCTGACTGATGTGAAGATGCAGCTGCTGATATGAAGGCGCAGTCATACCATGTTATCCGTGGTCACGTTTTATTAAACCCTGGTGACGTATAATTAACATGTGGGAACAAGATAACCGAGTCGTGGTGTTACAAATGTCTGGAAACGACATAAACAGCTGTTGGACAGCAGAACCTAAACTTAAACCAGAACTTAAACCATCTGTATAATGTCCTAAATGAACTCAGCTTGCAGAGTTACGCCGATTTCATATGTGACTGATAAAACTTCCCCCATCACTCCGATTTCATAGTTAATGCTAAATGATCATATTCATCATAATTAAGAAGGAATAACTGGATTTTAACCCCCCTACGTCACGCCTAATGGCATGGAATCGCAGAAAACACTTATGTGAAAAACTGCTTCATCGAAACATCTGAATTTACGCCTCATGAAAGCGTAAAAACTTTTTTGCGGTATTTGAGAGTTTTTTCTAAATGTAGGTGTTTCCTTATTTTTTTTTTTTTTTTTGTTATACTTGTATGATACCCGAGGGGAAATTAGGGCTCTGCATTTCACCCATCTCTGTACAGGAGTACCAGAGAGCAGTGGACTGCTAGCGGGCTTTAATTGCGATATTTAAGTTTTGGGCAATTCCAGGTGTAATGGAAACCCAGCTACTTTGGCCACCGGAGGTTGCCGCTTGGGTCATACACATGGCTCAAGAGCCGCAAGCAGTAATCTGCAGAAACTAGAGACGTGCAGCCTTTTGGTGGCTGGTTTTGGTCTGGCCATTTACAAGTGTGGCAAGGTACACAACAGAGGGCCCGGGTGGGATTCGATCCCACAGACTCCCAGGTGAGGGTCATGCACGCTTACCATTCAGCCACATGGATATCCCTGTGGCCAAGTAGCCAGGGCGCATGATCTATTGGAGGCACAGTGACTGGACCCCACACTGTCACACAAGGCCTCTGGATCTTTAGCCTATACTCTGTTGTGATGGTTGATCTAGATCAGAGGTCTCCAAGTTTTGTCCTTGAGAGCTACTATCCTGTAATTATTAGAGCATACTCTCTCCACACACCTGAATCAAATGGCTAATTCCCCCGTGCACATGTCATTTAGCTTTGCAGAGGTCTGGTAATGAGCCATTTGTTCGATTCAGGTGTGTTGGAGAGGGGGTGCCTCAAAATGTGCAGGATGGTAGCTCTGGAGGACCAGAGTTGGAGACCCCTGATCTAGATCCTTCTCTCCCTGAATTCAGAGACTGGGTGTACAATAAACCAGAACCAACTTCCAGAAGTGTTTCTAAAATCCACTGCCATACTTTTCCAGGCCTGCAGACGTGTGCGGGGTGCACCTGCCTCCTGCCTGGTAGCGGCTGGGACCAGCCTCGGCCCTCTGCTTCTCTGGAATAATCAGGTATAGTAAACTCATGGATGGATTTGAACCCATTTCTTACTCTTGGCCAGAGAGCAGAAGCCTGCTTTTGACCTGGCTTGTGTGATACTGTAGACCTGATGTTAAATACGTCCCTGCAGGTCGTCTGTGGTAACTGAGGTCATGTTATTCCTGTGAGGAACAGCGACGGTGAATTTGGCGGTGTGTAAAGCAGGGCTGGGTTGAGCAAACGCTTCATTACTTTGTGCCAGTTCCCATCATTACTCTTCTGCTTTTGCTGAATGGTTCTGTTGAGACCCAGGGACATCTTGATCTTGCCGTTAGCTATGTACAGAGCCAGCAAGGGAACCACTCCTCTTCCTGCCACGTGGAGGATTAATCCTTTAGGTGTCTTGGTTTTGATGTGCAGAGAGAAGTGAGGCCTGAGAAACACAATAACATCACAAAGATGGCACCCTCTCAGGTATGTTACGTCTACGAATAAATCAGACGACATGACAAAGTGGGTTGTTTAGTCCAATACCTGTAATCAAGGTCCTGTTGAGGCAGAGTGTAAGTGAGCCGGCTGGTTGCGTCGGACAGCAGGTATTCGTGCTGGGCTTGCTGGCGTCTGCACTGGCTGCCTGCTGGAGACTGAATCTAGCACAGAGGAATGACTCCTGCAGTCATCATGTAGTAAAATCAGTAGGATAGCAGTGAATGCAACAATGGCTGGATGTGCTTACAGGTGTGTGTTTTTGTGGGTTCTTTAGCACAGGTTGTGCTGAAAGCTCTCTGTATGGGGGTATGTGATGCCCACACTGAGCAGGGAAGATGTCTGCTGTCTGTGATAACAGGCTAAGGTCAGCAGGGGCAAGCACATGGTCAGGCCTGTGTGGGATAAGACAACTTGAGGAAAAATAGAAGAAAGACAAGCACTGGAATTCACAGTGTTTATTCCTGATGATCTCCAACCTCCTTGCATAAACGTTTGCCATGCAGACTGTGAATGTCCCATCTTGCTGCCTAATGGGAGCTGATTGCCCCAGAATCACATCAACATTGTCAATGCTGAGCTCCAGCCTGCAGACATGACAGCAGCTTCAACAACGTGCAGTTTCTTCACATTTTATTTCCAGTAAAGGCCCAGAAGAGGTTGTCCCCGCTCACCCTGTTGGCCTCCACTCTGCAGACAGGTAGTGCCAGAATCCATCACTGTACCTTCTGTCTGACCTCAGGGTCCAATTAAAACTCCTGAACAGGAGAAAGCCATCTGCCAGGGCCACCTGGAAGTCCTGGACCCAGCGCGGAGAGACGTTTAGACAAGAATGTCAATCTTCTGTTTGTGTTGGTGGATGAGGTACGTACCTGAGAGCTGCTCTCCAGAAGAACAACATGTCTGTGTTTGCTGCTGAAGCTCAGAGAGACTCTCATTGGTGGCTCGTTCCTGACAAACAAGGACTCGGCAGCCAGCGGTGAGGACAGTGCAGCTGCACGAACACCCTGCACAGGCATACACACACACCCATCAGGCGCTGAAAGACCACCAAGACATGACATCACAGCTGAACTCATGACCAGTGAAAACCCTGTTTTTTTTTTTACCTGGTTTCACTGGTCAAAAAACTAAAAAATTTTAAAAAATTTAAAAAATTAAAAAATCCGGAATGCGCTGCTAGGTGACTGCAGTTTGTAACAGCTCTCTCATACCTTTTGTGGTTTTTTCAAATATAGTTGTCCTTTTTATTGGCATTACCTGTCAGATTAGGTTTTTCTGGGAGTATTTTTTATGCTGGTTTGAATGGTGTGCAAGTCAGGACATTTTTCTTCATATTTTTGGCTTTTTTCACTATTTGTTATGATGTGTATCCATGGGAACGGAAAAATTGTTTACCACAGAGATCAACTGTTAAAACTCTCCAAAATCAAGATTACCAGCGAAATAACACATCAAATCCCAGTGGAGTTAAAGAGAAAGAGAAGAGGATGCAGGGCAGGGGTAAGGCAGAGAGAAAAATGGTGGAGATTTAAACCGTTTCTTCCACCTGTTGTGATGGGTAACGTGAGATCGCTAGCTAACAAGATGGACGAGCTCGAAGTGCTAACAAGGTCTCAGAAGGAATACAGAGAGTGCAGTATTTTGTGCTTCACCGAGACATGGCTGCATGAACACATCCCGGACTGTAATGCGTCTGTACACGGCTTCAAGACGGTCCGTGCAGACCGAAATAAACAGCTCAGCAGGAAGCGGAAGGGAGGGGGAATTGCAGTGCTGGTCAATCAGCGTTTGGTGCCATCCAGGACACGTCACTGTCAAGGAGAAGATCTGCACAAGAGACATTGAACTGTTAGCTGTGAGTTTTCGTCCATATTATTTACCCAGAGAGTTTGCCTGTGTTATTCTGGTAGCGGTTTATATAATACCAGGTACCGCACCAGAGACAGCCTGTGATGTCAAAAAAAAAAAAAAAAAAAAAAAAAAAAAAAAAAAAAAAAAAAAAAAAAAAAAAAAAAAAAAAAAAAAAAAAAAAAAAAAAAATCAGCTCCGTCGTGGCTAAACTACAAACACAGCATCCAAACTCTTTCATAGCGATCTCTGGAGACTTCAACAACGTCTCCCTCTCTGCTACGTTGCCAACTTTCCAGCAGTTTGTCAGCTGCTCCACCAGAGAAAATAAGATGTTGGACTTATTTTATGCAAATACAAAGAATGCATACAGCTCCTCTGCCCTGCCTCCTTTAGGAAGATCTGATCATAATCTGGTTCTTCTCACCTCCACCTACAAGCCCATCGTTCAGTAGCAACCAGTCATTAGGAGGACGATTAAAACCTGGTCTACTGAGGCTGAAGATGCTCTGAGAGGGTGCTTTGAGGCCACAGACTGGAATGTCCTCTGTGAACCTCATGGAGATGACATCAACACCATGACTGAGTGTGTGACAGATTACATAAACTTCTGTGTGGACAACATCGTTCCAACAAGAACAGTGAGGTGCTTCCCCAATAACAAACCCTGGATCACCAGTGACCTGAAAAAAAGCTGCTGAACATCAAAAAGAAAGCTTTCAGGGATGGAGACAGGGAGTTACTGAAGACCACACAAAAACAACTGAAAACACAGACTAAGAAGTGCAAGGAGGACTACAGGAAGAAGTTGGAGAGCCAGCTCCAGCAGAACAACGTGAGGGATGTGTGGTCGGGAATGAAGAAGATCACTGGGTTCAAGTTAAAGGGAACCAGACTGATGGAGGTCTGGACAGAGCTAACGAACTGAACATGTTCTTCAATAGGTTCAGTTCCCCCCTGCCGACAACCCAACATTCCACACACCCTCCATGAGCCCACAGCTTTCCTGTCCCACCTCCACTCTGTCACCCTGCACCTCAGTCATGGACCTGAACACAGAGCTCCTCTCCCTCCACATCAGGACATCCTGAGACCTCCTCTGTCTCCACCTCCAGCCTGACTGTCTCCTGTGACCAGGTCAAGAAACAACTGGAGAAACTGAACCAGAACAAGGCTGCAGGTCCAGATGGTGTCAGTCCCAGAGTTCTCAAGACCTGCTCAGAACAACTATGTCCGGTTCTCCAGCACCTTTTTAACACCAGCCTGAGACAGAACAGAGTTCCTTTGCTGTGGAAAACATCCTGTCTTGTTCCAGTCCCTAGAAAACCACAACCAGCTGAACCAAATGACTACAGACCAGTTGCTCTGACATCTCACATCATGAAAGTCCTGGAGAGACTCTTACTGGCTCACCTCAACAAGCAAGTGAACACCTTTCAGGACCCATTACAGTTTGCATATCGTAATGGGCTTGGGATTGAAGACGCCATCATCTTCTTGCTTCAGAGAGCCCACTCTCATCTGGACCAGTCAGGCAGCACTTTGAGGGTCATGTTCTTTGATTTTTCAAGTGCATTTAATACTATTCAGCCTGCTTTGCAATGTACAGAAGCTCCATAACTTCCAGGTGGATCCCTCCACATCCACCTGGATTTACGACTACCTAACAAACAGACCACAGTTTGTGAGACTGAAAGGTTGTGTGTCAGAGATGGTGATCAGCAGCACTGGAGCACCACAAGGAACTGTACTCTCACCATTCCTCTTTACACTGTACACCTCAGACTTCCAGTACAACTCTGATCCTGTCATCTGCAGAAATACTCTGATGACTCTGCAGTTGTGGGGTGTATCAGTGATGGACAAGAGGCCGAGTACAGGGAACTGGTCAGTCAGTTTGTGAAATGGTGCGGTAACAATCAGCTCAACTTATAATACCAGCAAGACTAAAGAGATGATTGTTGACTTCAGAAGGAGCAAGAATAAGCAGCATAGTCCTGTCTACATCCTGGAAGAGGAGGTGGAGGTGGTGGAGAACTACAAATACCTGGAGTTCAGCTGGACAACAGACTCGACTGGAAATGCAACACTGACTACATCTACAAGAAAGGTCAGAGCAGACTCTACTTCTTAAGGAAGCTAAGATCATTCAACGTCTGCACCAAGATGTTGCAGATCTTCTATAAGTCTGTTGTGGAAAGTGCAATTAGCTTTGCAGCATCTGCTGGGGAAGCAGCATCAGAACCAGAGACTTGAAGAAACTAAACAAGCTGATCAAGAAAGCTGGTTCTGTGCTGGGGAGAACTCTGGAGCCGCTGGAGCTGATCGTTCAGAAGAATGCTGCACAAGCTGATGAAGATGATGGAGGATTCTTCCTCCTCTCCACAACACAGTGAAGAATCAACAGAGTGTGTTCAGTGGGAGGCTGCGTCAGGTTCGCTGTAGGACGGAGAGATACAGAAACTCATTCCTGCCAGCAGCATCACCCTGAAGAACAAGACTGACTGACTGACTGACATTATTATTATCAATGTTACATTGTTTAAAAAAAAAAAAAAAGGAAAAAAAAAGAGAGCTTTTTTACATTGTTGAATTTCCTTCTGGGATAAATAAAGTATTTTTCATTCATTTCATTTCATTTCATTCATTTTTCTTTATTACTGATTAGGCTGTTAAATGTGTCTGCTCGTTTAAATCCATTAAAATCTTTAACAAAAGAAAATTTGGAGGTATGGTGTGAAACAATTCACTAATTAGATTTTTATCTTTCAGTTAACACTGCAGGCATTAACCTAATATTTTTTTTATTTGTTTCTCTTTTTTTTTTGCTAAACAGTCGGGAAAGAGAATTAAAACGGTGTAACAGCCGGGTCGCGCGGCGCACGGTTCAAATGTCAAACATATTGAATTCCAAATGACAAACCTTCCCTGAATAAATAAATTACAAATAACAAAAATAGGCTCATAACGAAGTACAAAGTTAGTGCGGTTTAAACCCGCCTGTCTGGCGCATTTTGCCTTATACCAAACTTATAGTAACTGAATCATTCGGCTGCTAACAGACCAGTGCCCTACTGTACTTATGTAAGACAGCCCCCTACCATACTCATGTAGGACAGCCCCCCTACTGTACTCATGTAGGACAGCCCCCTACTGTACTTATGTAAGCCAGCCCCCTACTGTACTTATGTAAGACAGCCTCCTACCATACTCATGTAGGACAGCCCCCTACCATACTCATGTAGGACAGCCTCCTACCGTACTCATGTAAGACAGCCCCCTACCAAACTCATGTAAGACAGCCCCTACCCATACTCATGTAAGATAGCCCCCTACCATACTCATGTAGGACAGCCCCCTACCGTACTCATGTAGGACAGTCCCCTACCGTACTCATGTAAGACAGCCCCCTACCATACTCATGTAGGACAGCCCCCTACCATACTCATGTAGGACAGCCCCCTACCATACTCATGTAGGACAGCCCCTACCATACTCATGTAGGACAGTCCCCTACCATACTCATGTAGGACAGCCCCCTACCATACTCATGTAGGACAGTCCCCTACCATACTCATGTAGGACAGCCCCCTACCATACTCATGTAGGACAGCCCCCTACCATACTCATGTAGGACAGACCCCTACCATACTCATGTAAGACAGCCCCCTACCATACTCATGTAGGACAGCCCCCTACCATACTCATGTAGGACAGTCCCCTACCATACTCATGTAGGACAGCCCCCTACCATACTCATGTAAGACAGTCCCCTACCATACTCATGTAAGACAGCCCCCTACCATACTCATGTAGGACAGCCCCCTACCATACTCATGTAAGACAGCCCCCTACCATACTCATGTAAGACAGACCCCTACCATACTCATGTAAGACAGCCCCCTACCATACTCATGTAAGACAGTCCCCCTACCATACTCATGTAAGACAGCCCCCTACCATACTCATGTAGGACAGCCCCCTACCATACTCATGTAGGACAGACCCCTACCATACTCATGTAGGACAGCCCCCTACCATACTCATGTAAGATAGCCCCCTACCGTACTCATGTAGGACAGCCCCCTACCGTACTCATGTAAGACAGCCCCCTACCGTACTCATGTTAGACAGCCCCCTACCATACTCATGTAGGACAGCCCCCTACCGTACTCATGTAAGACAGCCCCCTACCATACTCATGTAGGACAGCCCCCTACCATACTCATGTAAGACAGCCCCCTACCGTACTCATGTAAGACAGCCCCCTACCATACTCATGTAGGACAGCCCCCTACCATACTCATGTAGGACAGCCCCCTACCATACTCATGTAGGACAGCCCCCTACCATACTCATGTAGGACAGTCCCCTACCATACTCATGTAGGACAGCCCCCTACCATACTCATGTAGGACAGTCCCCTACCATACTCATGTAGGACAGCCCCCTACCATACTCATGTAGGACAGTCCCCTACCGTACTCATGTCATATCCAGTAATCCTGTAACTGCAAATTTTATCTAATGAGTAGAGGGGCTGGCGGCGCAGGCGGGGGATATGGACTATTTTAATAATGTGGAGAGCTGAGAGGAGCGGCTGGCTGGCAGTGAACCTGAAGCAGCCTCCCACTGAACACCCTCTGTTGATTCTTCATCGTGTTGTGGGGAGGAGGAAGAATCCTCCAGAAGAATCCATAACTATCCCTTACAGTGTTTGAATTTACCACGATGTCTCCTTCCTGTATCAGAACTGTGGGGAACGTGGATGCAGCGTCAATGACGTCACATCTGCAGGACAGCGCGTGAAATTCTCCACCGAATCTCAGCATTATGCAGCACACAGCCGGGACGCAGAGACGTGGTGGAAACGTTCTTTTTGGTTTTTAACGCTTCATCACCCATTAGTATCAAAAACTGGATACGCTTGTTTATTCTTTCACAATTTCTGCCTCTAGTCCCTTTAAGAACCTCTTAGTTTTTTGAGAGAAGTTGGATATGTAGCTGCCCAAACCACGATACAGTAATTAAGATACGGAAATAAAAAGGCATAATATAGCATTAAATGGGCAGAGGGATGAATTAACGGACAAACTTTTCTTAATATCCCCAATGACTTTGTTGTTCTTTTCTAACAAAATCTATATGTTTTGTCCAATCAAGTCTTTCATCACTAAAAACTCCTAAGAATTCAGTAGTTTTTAGGGCTGGACAATTAATCGAATTTTAATTGTGATTTCAATTTTGCCTTCTCACAATCATAGAAACACTGTAATCGAAGAAAAACGATTAATCCTGAAGTGAACAGACTGGTGGAGTTACAGGAAGCAAACTGCAGGAGTATAGAACAGGAATGCATACTCATGGGTATTCATTTTTTTGCTACTATTATTTTTATATATTGTTCTTATTTTACTCCTTTACTTGTTTCTGATTTATTTCCGGTTGTGTTTTTTTTAAGTTATATTTGAGGTTGAATTTTGGTGGTTCAATAAACACTTTAAAAAAAAAAAAAGAATTATCGCGTATATTAATCGTGATTTCAATATCTGTCAAACTAATCGTGATTATGATTTTTTCCATAATTGTCCAGTCCTAGTAGTTTTAACATGGCTTCTGTTGCATTTACTGTATAATTGTGCTTGCTCTTTGGGGTAAGACTTATTAATGTTGCAAAAGATTACCAAGATACATTTCTTCACATTAAGTGTTAATTTATTAAGATGGAACCATTTGGAGATCGAAGATAAATCATCAGTCACACTATCAATCAAATACCTAAAATCATAATGGATTGCTATAAGATTAGTATCAGCAAATCGTAGAGGAGGAGATGTTTACAAGATTAACCCAAATCATTAATATATATATCAAAAATAGGAATGTCCGATATTATCGACTGATAATGGTATTAAAATGTGATCGGTATCGTTTCTTTGGGCTGATGTTTTGAAAAAAGAAAATCTTGCGAGATTTTGTTAGGGAGCAACAAACAAGATCTTGTTGATGATTCGTTGGACAGCAGACATGTACATTGAAGTCACCACAGATCAGAAACTGGTCAAACCTGGGGGTGAAATCGGACAGGAATTCAGAGAATCCCTGAAGAAAGTCCCTGCTGGTTCTTGGAGGACGATACTGTACACTGTTAGCGCACAGTACAGGGCAGGAGAGATCAATCACTATCAGCTGGATTTCCAAACTGCAGCAGGTATCCACAGATAACAGTCTACAACCGAAACCATCCTTGAATAAAGCAGCAACGCTGCCGCCATGACCAGCCGCGCGAGAGGAGTTCAGAACTGCAAAGCCGGGAGGGAGTGCTGTCATCACCGGGCTTTGGCCAGGCCTCCGTGAGGGGGAGGAAATCCATGGATGAAGGTCTTGTTGGAGACAGATCTGATGTTGATCAGAGCCGGATCATCACTGGATGAGTGAGCAGTCAGCGGTGCAGCAGGAGGAAGAGTGGTTTAGCGGCCAGAGGTTTCCCGGATCACAGCCCCGCCGGGAAGCTCGCGCCGGTCGGTGAGGACAGGTAAACAGGCTGAAGTCCGTAAGAATCGGCCGGAGACACCGGGGTCTGGGTTCGTCGGAAGCTTGAAGGTTTAAGCCCAGGTAAGCAAGATCCAGTTAGAGGACGACAGGAGGGAAGACTGGTAGATCCATGGTGTAATTTCATCTGACGATGGCTCCTCTAGTTTTCCACGTCGTTGGCGAGGGCCAGATCTGCGGGCACGCCAGCAAGGGACACGCCGCAGGTAGAGCGGTAACGCCGTCAGGAGAGGCGGGGAAGCGTTAAACTGACCATTGAGCCCCAGATCAGTGTGTTTGCCATAGAATTGCGAATGAGATCCATACGATTGCACAACAGTAGCGACATCACGCCCCGAGTAACGAGGGACAGGAACAGGAGAACCAACCAGAGAACGGAGAGCGACGGACGGCTGCCAAGACCGCGGGCACCATAGAATACCTGGAGTATCTGATATATGGTAGTATCTGATGGTAGTATCTGATACCTGCGAGTATCTGATATATGGTAGTATCTAATACCTGCTAGTTTCTAATAAATGGTAGTATCTGATACCTGCTAGTATCTGATATACAGTGGCTTGCAAAAGTATTCATACCCATGACCAAAACTCAATTGCTCAGAACAGAACAAAGCAAAAGTGAGTTTCACCTTTTTATATGAAAGGAAATGGCACAAACACAACAATCCATCACTGTTTTTGTTCGTAAGCGCTCTTTACTATGAATAGGTTGTATAAGTCTGTATTTCATTGTTGCAAATGTATTCACACACTTGCACCAAAGATGTTATTTTGAGTTTAAAATGATTGCACACTATAAACTATTGCCTCACAGTGTCACAGGGCGGTATTCAGTCCCAGGTGATTTGTATATCCTTGATTGCTCCCCATAATTAGTGCCCAATAGTCACCTGTCCACAGTCATCCCATGCTTGTCAGCAGACAACAGTCATGAAGTCCAAGGAGCTCTCAGAAGACCTCAGAAAGAAAGTTGTAGAGAAGCATAGAGATGGGCAAAGCTATGTAGCCATCGCAAGTTCACTCAATGTGCCAAAAAGTACTGTTGCATCACTGGTCCAGAAGTGGAAGCGCCACGGTACCACTGTGAACCTCCAAAGAACAGGGCGCCCCTCCAAGATCACGGCAAAAGGCAAAAGGAAATTGCTCAGGGGAAGCCAGAGCAAACCCCTCCGTCACTCTTGAAGACCTGAAGAAGTCTCTCCAGGGTGCTGGGACTAACGTACACAAGTCCACAATATCCCGCATTTTACACAAGGAAGGTCTTTATGGGCGTGTTGCAAAGAAGAAGCCATATCTGAAGAAACAACATCTCAAGGCTGGTTTGCAGTATGCCACCACACACGTAGGAACGTGTGATCTGGTCAGATGAAACCAAAATAGAACTTTTTGGCCTGAACGCCAAGAAGTATGTTTGCCACAAAGCTAACACAGCTGATGATCCAGCTCATACCATCCCTACCGTGAAACATGGAGGCGGGAATATAATGCTATGGGGCTGTTTCTCTTCCTCCGGTCCTGGTGAGCTTGTCCGTGTGCAAGGGATTATGAATTGTGCAAAATACATCAACATCCTGGAGGAAAACGTCTTCAAATCTGCAAAACATGTAAAACTTCCTTTCCGTAAGACAGATGTTAGGATGCCTGACAATAAGCAGATGGCACAGCAGAGAGTACAGTATCTGCTGAAACATTTTAAAAGAGATAATGAATTCTTTGTAGAATACAAAGAGTTTATGCATAACATGGCTACAGAAGGACATTGTGAAATTATTCCACATGACCAACTGAAACAGGAACATGGAAAAGTGTGGTACATACCCCAAACTACCACAAACGTAAGAAAACACTAAGGGTTGTGTTTGACTGTCAAACACAACCCTTAGTGTTTTCTTACGTTTCAGTAAGAAGTTCGCTGGAACTTCCTTGAACAATGAACTTCTACAGGGGCCAGATTTAACAAGCACTCTGCTTGGCGTACTCATGCGTTTTCGCCAAGGCCCTGTAGCTCTGATGACAGATATCAAAGGAATGTTCCATCAGGTACGAGTGGCTGAGGAACATATCAATTACCTTTGCTTTCTCTGGTGGCCAGATGGTGATATCACCAAAGAGCTGGTGGAACATAGGATGTTGGTTCACATCTTTGGAGCAGTATCCTCCCTAGTTGTGCAACCTATGCATTGTTGAAGACGGCGAACGACAATGAACACCTATTCCCACAGGAAGTGGCAAAGACAATCAGGAGGAACTTTTATGTAGATGATTGTCTTACGTCTACACAATCAGCAGAGCAGGCTGTATCTCTGTACCAGCGTCTCACTGAGATGTGTGCCATGGGAGGTTTCACACTCAATAAATGGATCTGCAATAACCGCTCTGTTCTTTCTCACATCCCTGAAGAGAACCGGGGCCAAAGGTGTAAGCACACTGGATCTTAGACGGGACCAGCTGCCCATTGAACGGGCTCTGGGGGGGTAAAGTGGGACGTCGATCAGGATGTCTTTACTTTTGGAAGTGTGGATAAACACAAGCCACTGACAAGACGTGGAATTTTGTCTAACGTAAGCTCCATTTACGACCCTTTAGGTTTTTTTGGCTCCAGTCATTCTTCCTGCAAAACAGATCCTGCAGCATCTGTGCAGAATGAAGATTGGGTGGGATGAGTCAATTCCAACAGAGATGGCTCAACTTTGGAAAAAGTGGGTGGATGATTTAGCATTGCTTAAAACATTCACAATCAGAAGATGCTTTGTTCCTGAGGGATTTGGAGAGATAAGGATGGCACAGCTTCACCACTTCTGTGATGCCAGCGAATCTGGTTATGGTGCTGTATCATACCTTCGGCTATGTAATGATAAACTGGAGGTATGTGTTGCCTTCGTTTTTGGCAAAGCAAGGGTGGCACCGATGAAACAAATGACAATACCACGTCTTGAACTCTCCGCTGCAGTGTTGGCTGTACGCTTAGACAAGATGCTGTCCGCTCAGCTCGAGCTCAATCTGAGTGAATCAGTTTTTTGGTCAGACAGCATGACCGTCCTTAAATACATTGCAAACACAACCACAAGATACAAAACATACGTGGCCAACAGAATATCTATCATCCATACTTTATCACAAGTTACTCAGTGGAGATATGTCAACTCCAAGCTGAACCCAGCTGATGCAGCTTCTTGGGGCATGAAGGTTGGTCCTTTCCTGAAGTCCTCCACTTGGATCAGAGGCCCAGACTTTCTCATCAGACCCGAGGTCCAGTGGCCTGCAGTCATGCATGACACATCTGTCCCTTTGGAAGCTGATCCGGAGGCAAAGGATGAAATCCTTTTGTGCACAAATGGATGAGATGTGCCCCACTGCAAAGCTGATAATGTACTTCTCCGACTGGATGAAGCTCAGAAGAGCAGTGGCATGGATTCTGAAAATAAAAGAAACCCTTAAACTGCAAGTAAAAGAACAACAGAAATGTCAGAATAGTCAAAGTGGAAAACAACCTGGAATGAAACCACAGATGGAATGGAAAATGCCAGTGACAACTGAGGACTTGTCTCTAGCAGAGGAAGCCATTGTGCGCTTCGTACAGAGAAGACACTATAGCAATGAAATTGATGCTTTGGCCTCTGGTGGCATAAAGAAATCAAGTTGTCTATATAAGCTTGATCCAGTTATGGCTGATGGTATATTGAGGGTGGGAGGAAGACTGAGCAAAGCAGCCTTACCTGAAGAAACTAAGCACCCTGCAATAGGGGATTATCACATTTCCGCGTTCCGGTTTCCGGAAGTTGAAACATTTGACACTTCCTGTTCCGGGCCATGTTAACGACAGCCGTTCCTGCTCTGTTATACTGTTTAAATCGGATAAACTCCAAACATATTTAAGTTTTCATTCTAGACTGAAGTGATACTGGATCAAAAGCTGGATCAAAGCGATCGATTTGCCGCGGTGAAGGGCCGAACTTTATAATAAAACACACGTTTGTTTGTCCCCAGTGGGGCACAACACCGGCACTTCACAGCATGCTAGCATTAGCCAGCTAACGTTTACTGACGTGCTTAACATTGTGCGTCTTAAAACACACAAACATCTGAAAATCGGGTCTGTACCTCCCCGTTTCCAGTGGAACAACTGGGGACTGCCAAGAAAGGAGACGCTTTCAGATGATTGTGTGTTTTCAGCCGCACAAAGTTAGGCAAGTCATCAAGCTGGCTAATGCTAACCTGCTAACAATAGTTCGCCAGCTACTACTCTGTTAAACTTTGTAAATCGGATAAACGCCAATGCCAAGTTTTCATTCCAGACTGAAGTGATGCTGAGGAAGAAGTGGATTAAAACGACCAATTCGCCGCGGTGAAGGACCGAACTTTATAATAAAACGACACACGTTTGTTTGTGGCCGGCAGACTGCGCAGTCGTGTTAGCAGGTTAGCATTAGCCAGCAACTTTGTGCGGCTGAAAACACACAATCATCTGAAAGCGTCTCCTTTCTTGGCAGTCCCCAGTTGTTCCACTGGAAACGGGGAGGTACAGACCCGATTTTAAGATGTTTGTGTGTTTTAAGACGCACAATGTTAAGCACGTCAGTAAACGTTAGCTGGCTAATGCTAGCATGCTGTGAAGTGCCGGTGTTGTGCCACACCGGCGACAAACAAACGTGTTTTATTATAAAGTTCGTCCCTTCACCGCGGCAAATCGATCGCTTTGATCCAGCTTTTGATCCAGTATCACTTCAGTCTAGAATGAAAACTTAAATATGTTTGGAATTTATCCGATTTAAACAGTATAACAGAGCAGGAACGGCTGTCGTTAACATGGCCCGGAAGAGGAAGTGTCAAAAGCCGGCAACTTCCGGTAAGCGTGATAATCCCCTATTATTCCCAAAGAAAGCCACATTTCAAGACTCATTCTTCAGTATGTCCATCGAAAAGTTGGTCATAGAGGAAGAAACCATATGCTTTCCAGCCTCCGCCGTCAATACTGGATCCTGCACGCAAATGCTGCGGCTCGGATAGTAATCAGAGACTGTATAACATTCCAAAAACATCGCCAAAAACCAGGTGTGCAGAAGATGTCTTCCCATTGACAGAATCTCAGCTGATTTACCACCATTTACGTATGTTGGTGTTGATTACTTTGGACCAATAGAAGTAAAAAGAGGCAGATGCTTTGTCAAGAGATACGGGGTCCTTTTCACGTATCTAACGTGTCGTGCAGTTCATCTAGAAGTGGCTCACCCTCTTGATACGGATTCTTGTATAAATGCCATCAGAAGATTTATCTGCCGCAGAGGACAAGTCAAGGAAATCCGGTCAGACAATGGGACCAATTTTGTCAGCACAAACTGTGAGTTAAAACACGCAATATCTGAGCTGAAACAAAGCAAAATCCAAAGTACCTTAACACAGGATGGCATAAAATGGACCTTCAACCCACCTTATGGAGCCCATCATGGCGGTGTATGGGAGCGCATGGTACAGGAAGTAAAAAGGGTGTTGTGCTCTGTAGCTAATCACCAAGTGCTCGATGATGAAAGCCTTCTCACAGTATTGTGTGAAGTAGAGGCGATACTGAATGATCGCCCTATCACCACCCTCTTCTGATGATCCCAATGACATTGAGGCCTTAACTCCAAACCATCTGCTCCTGTTAAAGAGCAAACCAATCCTGCCGCCAGGCCTATTCAAGAAAGAGGATCTTTATGTCCAGAGACGATGGAGACAAGTCCAGTACATCGTGGACTTGTTCTGGAAGAGATGGGTGAGAGAATATCTCCTGCTGCTGCAACAGCGCCAGAAATGGAACAGGACCTGCAGGAACTTTGCGGTTGGTGACGTTGTTCTTGTTGTTGACGAATCCGCACCGAGGAGTTCTTGGCCCACTGGAAGCATCACGGAAGCCATGGCAGATACCCAAGGATATGTTTGGCGTGTTCGTATTAAAACACAGACAAACGAATTGGAAAGACCAATCAACAAGATCTGCCTCCTGATGGAGGCAATATAGGGGCAACAGTGAATGTTAGCCTCCAACTGGGTCAAGTTCTGGAACCTCTGGCCCTGCATATACTGATATTCATTTACTGATATACTATACATCTCACTGGCAGCACACACATTCTTGATCACCTGCACAGCCCATATTACCCATCATTCTCGTTATTGTTTCCTTCAAGACTGTGGCCTATGGAAGAAAACACTTGTAAATATATGCACAGCAAAGAATGTGATAGAAAAGTATACTGGAACTGGATAGTATTTGGAAACATATTTTGAGTTTTGACAATATCATGGCCACTTGTATTTGTATAATTACTTGCTGCACAAGAATTAGGGGCCGGAATGTTGTGGCCAAATTATTTTATGAATGGGTTGTTTACATGGGTTATGGTAGTGGAGGCCAGGGCACGCCCTCCTAGTCATGAAATGATGTCACAACCGGTGATAGGGGGGTTGGGGGTTTTTTTTGGCTTCTTTTGTTTGATTGTAAATGTTGGGTGTAGAGCAGGTGGAAAAATATAGTTTTTTGACCACTTCTGACCTACATTAAGTATAATTTCGTTTAGTTTCGTTAAGTTTGGAATTTATGTGACATTTGGAATCATTTTGTGTTCGTGGTTTTGGAGGAAATAAATGGAATATACTTATATAAAACCAAGGAGTCGGAAGTGCGTCTGTTACAGCCACCTGTTGACGCTGCCCATGGCCTGAACTTTTAAAGGAGCCCTATCATGAAAAATGGACTTTTAAGAGCTTTTCAGCATGTCAGTGTGTTATTTCCTCATCAAGAAATGATTTAAATCGTTATTTTTCTTCATTCATGCATTTTTTGAGTAATCTACATGAATATTTAAACCAAGCGCTACCTCCCTGCAAACGGCTGACTACCCCCCCGTTACGTATGAACGTGGCACCAATCACGAAAGTCCAAATGCGCACGCTCAGTATCGTAGCAAGACGCCCTCTGTTGAACAGAAACTCAGAGAATCCTATACACACTCTCTGAGGAAGAAACTAACACCTGCAGGAAGATTTCCTCAGAGACAAGCAGCCATCAGCTAACAGACGTTTGATCCAGAGTTCAGGAGAATTTTCTTCCTTTTTTTATTTCTTTTTTTTTAAGCTCTAGAGGACAGCAAGTTGGGAAAAATGCAGTTACGTTCAGCGTGGTTATGTTCAGCGTGGGAGTTTATTTGTTGTACTGGATGAATAGACTTGCCAAGTGGTTGGATTTTAACTTCAGGAGCAGGGAAAAAAAACCTCAACTTTGTGTGTGAACTTCACTCCTGACAACTTCATGAATCTCGGGCAGTAAAGTGTTTTTTTCTCTGGGATTACTTCTGAAACCTGACGCAGTTCCTACTATAAAAACGCGCATGGACAGACAACAACACTGGTGAGTCAACACATCTCTCAGCTCAATGCTAACTGTTAGCCTATGATTTGTTCGCTAATTTACTTACTTGTCAGGGGTCTCTGTGGTACTTCTGTGGTACTGCGTGTACTTCAAACTCCATATCAGACTCTGGGTCGAGCGCATACAGCTCCATAACAGGCTGCTCTGTTTGATCCCGTCGATCGGAGTCCGATTATCCATCAATGTTTACAAGATCCATGTGAGTGCTGCTTAGCTCAGCGCTAACTGTTAGCCTATGATTTGTTCGCTAATTTACTTACTTGTCAGGGGTCTCTGTGGTACTTCTGTGGTACTGCGTGTACTTCAAACTCCATATCAGACTCTGGGTCGAGCGCATACAGCTCCATAACAGGCTGGTCTGTTTTATTCCGTCGATCGGAGTAATTATCCATCAATGTTTACTACTAACATCCACATGAGAGCTGCCGGTGCCGGTGCTACAGACAATTCTGTGACCCTTCAGAATAAGTGTCTCTTCCGGGGCGACGTCATGAAATGGGCGTAAAACATCCTGCAATTGGTCGAGAGCTCCGCGGTTCAGCACAGTCAGCCATCTTACTTCCGTGTTGGAAATTAGATGCATCGAAAAACTAATATTTAACACCAAATTAGTTTCTATAGTAACGATGGGAACATATCTAGCTTATAAATGCCTATATTTGACTTTTGGAACATTTGAAAAGCATGATACAGCTCCTTTAAAACTTGAAAGGCCGCGACAACCTGCTAGTATCTATTATCCTGCTACCCTCGTCCTGAGTATGTCCACAGTTCACATATATTTCACAGATGTCAAACCAGTGTCTTGAAATAACTTTTTCTGCTTGTAATATCAGTTACTTCTTTTTTCAAGTTCATGTTTTGTAAAGTATCTTTTAAAATCTGTAAACACAGTTTTCTTTGTTTTATACAGTGCACAAACAAAACTGGCATCCTGAGACAGAACCACCATAATGAGACTCTTCCCAGCCTGGAACCATGAGACACCCCAGATAAACCAATCAGAAACTTCCCAGTCTCTCAAACTTCATCCACACCTTTCCAGTAAACCGGCATTATTTAGACATCATCCGTGCTAGTAGAAACTTCAAAATTATCATCAAACTGAAGGGAATATGCCACTGAATGATTTTACATTAATCTATCCCATAATCTCATCACTTCTGGCCCCAGAATTTGCTTTTGGGTGCAGGAAAAGTTACATTAAGAACTGATTTAACTCTTTGTTTATAATTACCAGCATGGACGCGGGACATCCGCCACTAACACCAACTGTCCTGCTGAACTGAACGGTCTCTGCGTCTGCTGTCAGGTGGTCCATGCATCCTCTGAGCGGTGCAGCCGTGATGTTGTGTCTGACGTTGAAAGCATTGAGGAGACAGAACGGTTCAAAAAGCAGACTTGAGGAGCTGATGCTGTGATGACCTTCTGTTACCTGTGTCTAAGCGGCGCTGGCAGGCCTCCGATGTAATAGCTGCTGTAGTTTGTCTGGATGTAATCTGTGGACATCTTCTCTGACCCATAGTGCACAATAAATCTGTCCGCAATGATGACTGTAAACTGTTTGTTCTGCAACAAAAACTGAACTCAGAGAGAGGGCACATCTTCACTACCACATTCATACATCTCTGATGACCTTACAGACAGAGACACATGGTCTGGACTCTCAACTCGAGTGTCTTGAATGGTTTGTCGTCCTCGCAGCACCAGCAGGCCTCTTTCCACAGACACACAGAAGAAGGATTCCTACAACACATCAGCTGTTATATTCTAACATCATCTCCTTCGCTGATCCTCAGTAATAAACAACGTACCTCGTCTCCTATGTAGAATAACAAGGCACTGTTCTCTGGGCTGTTGGTGTGAAATCTAAACAGTCGTCTCTTCTTCCTTTCTGGGTCCTTTATGAGAGCCATGCGGTATCCCGTTCCCTCATAGTAATCCGACACCTCTGCCTGGGGAACTCTGATCAGAGTATGTAGTCATTATTTGGCCTTTTCTAAACATCAGCTCTGTTTTTAGTTGGATATGACTCACTTGGCAGCCGGCTGCTTTACATCCATGTCGACGGCGTTCTTGTAGTTGAACAGGCAGACCGGACTGTCGTTAATGTAGGAGAGTTTTATTGCTCCTCGGTATTTGTGGAAACGCAGCTCTTCCGGGGGCTGAAAGAGTGACAGAAGACTGGAAATCTTAACATGTTGGAAGTGAAGTTCACTAACGTAGATGATTGCTGGGGACATTTTTGCCCTGTGGAGACGAAAGGTCTGTCCTCACAGGGATTTTTCCATTAACCTTTTGCCTCAAGACACAGCAGTGTGCTCATTCCAGCATCAACACAACCAGTACTCAAGTTCAAATCAAATCAAATTAAGTATAGCCCTTTACAGTACCCAATGGACTTTACAGCAGGGTAAAAGAGAAAGAAACAACGAAGTTAAACATCATAAAAATGCAAAGTTAAAGGTATAGTCCGAAGTCCCCCCCGTAACAAAAGAAACGTTAGACTTGAGCAAGTGAAATCTGTCTCAAAACCCGCCTTTGGGCCTCTACTCCCGTGCTGTGGTGCGTTTGAACACAGCTCTCTCTCCCCCTGCCTGTAATTTGCTCTTTTGTATTGTCTTGGTCTGGTCGGGACGTTTCTGGGTGGAGATTTCTGTTTATATCGGCAGCCAATGACAGAACTAAGTGCATGACGCTGTGTGGGAATAAGCTCATGATTGGAGCAGACATCAGTCACTCCAACTCTCCAAGAAAGAAAAAAAAAAAGAAAGAAGGGAAACACCATGGATGCATCAACGAAAAGGTAAGAGCTTCAGATAATGCAGTTTGGAAAACCAGGGTTAATAATAGTTTGGCTTGTAGCCGCTTCTGAGCTCTGAATGAGAAGCTTGAAGTTGAATAGGCTAGCTAGAACGAGGCGGCCGTTAGCCTGAGAGGGAGGAGCGCTAAGTTTGAATACTGTTGTTTGCAAACAGAAACGCTGGAGGGACTTCGGACTCTACCTTTAAATACTGGAAAATTAAGAGCAAAGTTGTTTAGAGCTATGAAAACAACCAAGAACGGAGAATCAGAACAGGCTACTCGGGGGAGCGCAGGGTGTACATAAAAGAGACAAAAAAAATTTAAGAAATAAACTAGTTAGAATTAAAAGCTCAACAAAAAAAATAGGTCTTTATCTTAGATTTAAAAGATCCCAGTTCAGTCGTGAGACGAATGTCAGGGGGCAGCGAGGTCCGCAATCTCAGGCCAGCAGCTGAGAATGAGCGGTCCACTGTTTCAGCTTCATCCTGGGACTTCTTAAAGAAGTTAGCCAACGGAACGAAGGGCCCTGCTGGGGCCGGAGGACTAGCAGGTCAGCCAGATAAGGGGGGGGGTGGGGGGGGGCAGACCATTGAAGGCTTTGAAAACAAACAAAAGTAATTTAAAATCAATTCAGAAGCAGACGGGCAGCCAGTGCAGGGAAGATAGGACGGGGGTTATATGTTCCCGCCTGGACACGCCCACCAGGAATCAAGCAGCGGCGTTCTGGATGAGCTGCAGGCGGCAATGGAAGCTGGTTCAGGCCAACAGAACGGCCGTTACAGTCGTCCAGCCTGGCACTGATAAAGGCCTGAACAGCCTTCTCCAGATCGCCACGGCTAAGAAAAGGTTTTACCGTTGAGAGGAGACGGAGTTGAAAGAAGCTAGTTCTGATGATGCCGCTGATCTGTTTTTGAAACTTGAGGCCACTGTCTAATAAAACTTAGAGATTTTTCATGCAGGTTGAGGGGGGTTGAGGGGGGATGAGGGAGGATGGCATCCCCCCTGAAATAAAAATCATCCCCTCTGTAAAACCTCCATCTCTTCCCTTTTTACAGTAAGGGCAAATTCCAATTCCTATCTTAAATCTCAATCTTAACCCTCAAGCTCAACCTTTAATCTTAGTAGCCCTCAAAACCAAGTGTTAAGGGCTATTTTGTGACTTAGAAATGGGACACCCTTAAATGCAGATACGTCTTCAAACTGTGGGGGGCAGCATTACGCCAAAGCGTTTTAGTCTGTCAATTCAGGAGAAGGAGAAGAAGAAGAAGAAAAAGAAGAAGAAGAAGATACTTTATTTACATTTATTTGCACTGTTAACCCTGTCTGTTTAATCATAAGCCACAACCGCAGCCACCATGGACATATTCAGCTGTCACCAAATACCACGGCTTATTGAAAGGTATAACAAAAGTTACGTAGGTAACTGTGGTCCTGTGAATTCCTAGATGGCTGCCAGTCAGCTGGCCCGTACGTCATCTGATTGACGTTGTTGTCGTTAGGACTTAAAATTGTACTTCCATGGTCATTTCATAAATATTTCTGTTCTCCATTATTATTGAAAGCATTCTGCATCGTTTCTGTGTAAAAAAAACCTTCTGGTATCTTTGTATCCAGCTGTATTTGTATACTAGAAGAGAAGCTTGTGGTCCAACGGCAGCTTTTCCGGGGCCTTCTCATGAATTTCCGTCTGATTGGCTGCCTCCCATCAGTGTATGAAGGAAGCTCCGCCCTCCGCTCTTATTTAGTTACAGACAGGAAATAGAGCCGATAAACAAGTTTGTTCCGCCATGCTAACAAACAGTTAGCTAATTAGCTTCTCAACTCCGAAGCTACAGTCGTGCCGTCTTTACTTCTAGTGTGTAGTGGAGGGTTACCTGCCTTCCAATGGACAGATAGAAACCCCACGTGGGATACGCTATTTGAAATGTGACGTAGAAGTGCGAGGCTGTTCCCGATTCGCTCTTTTCTTCGTATTGTTTCTCTGATGAGGAAGCACAGCCGACTGGGGGGAACGCAACGCTAGCAAGTCAGCATGTGTAAGTAAACAAGGGGAAACCCTCCGTATTTCAGAAGGAGCAAGTTAAACGGCTTTTCAGTGGAAGGAGGCCTTTAAGGCCTTTACACACCTACTCCGAATATTTCATCCGAAAGATTTGCATGGCAAAAGCTTGAATCAAATTAATATCAAGTCAATGGGAGCGTTCACATCAGTGACAAAATTCCGTCTTGTGATTTTGCGACGTTTATATTTTCGAACTGAGGTCGATTTTCTTAATATTCGCATCCAACAGATACACAATCCACCAATCAGAGAAGGCGCTCTGACCGTCACAGAGCTGGTCGCAAGCAAAAGAGAGAGGAAAAAAGAGAGGTGTCGCTTGGTCGCTGTTACTGCATCATTATGGCTCAGGTGTTATCACCTTTGTGTCGCAGCACTCTTGTTTGGCAAACGGGGGTTGGGGGGTGTCACAGCTGAAGTAGTAGTGTTTTCCCTACATTTTGTAGCCATTTGATGTTATTAGCTACATGTGTTCTATTTAAAATCCCCACTTGGCATCTCCACGGTAAGATCAGCTGTTTTCAGCATCCAGGAGTTCACCTGCAGCCGCCCCTCCCTCCGTCACTGCTGCATGTGCTCACGTTCCTCTGGAATAACAAATGCGAGTTTGTTTCTGCATCTTCGTAATTTCGCGTCGGAGCAGATGTGTATAGACACATGCGTCGATATTTCTCCCCGAATTATTCGCAATTTCGTGCCGTTTATTCGCATTGGTCCCGGTGTGAAAAGGCCTTTAACCTGCGCAGAGACATATCCACACTGGCAGTGGAACGAAACAGAACTATCGTTAGATAACTGCGGCTGCGGGAGATGACATCAGCCCGGTCGTCTTATACCATTATCAGCACAAGCACGTTATACAGGCTGTTATCTTGATAAAACAACTACATTAGTACCGAGAAAAATAACCATTTTGTAACATTTACTAACTTAAAGGGACTTGAGGCAAGATTAAGAAATGAAACTCACGACTGCTGCGACTGACGCTTTAGGTAACTGCAGCCACGAGCCAAGCCGTCACAGGAGCACAAACTGAAGCTATAATGTTGTTCACTAACCTTTTTCTTCGTAGTTCCACTTTTTAGTGTCTTTCAGTTGATCTGGATCGTTTGCTGACGGCAGGAGAATCCATAACTATCGCTTACAGTGTTTAAATTTACCGTGACCGTCTTCTTCCTGTATCAAAACTGCGGATGTAGCGTCATTTCACGTCACGTCCGCAGGGCAGCGCGGGAAATTCAGACACCGAATTGCACTACATTTTGCAGTACACAGCCTGTTCAAGGCAACGGAGAGAAACGTTATTTTTGGTATTCAGCGTGTCGTTGGAAATAAGAACTTCCAACTAAGTGTTCAGAAGAGCATGCTGGTTTAGGCTTCAATAGATTCTAAAACCTCTTTATGATAAGACATGTGCTGCTGCCGCTGCCGCTCAGAGGCTGCACGGCCGCGAGGGACCGGAGCGGAATGAAGGCGCAGACAACCGACTTTAGGTTACTCGCGTTTTATTACAATCTAAAACTCAGGACTATAAAAGCACGGACGGAGGTGTTTGACCAACTCTAAGTAGCCGAGCTTCCGAAAACCTGGACTGGACCTCTCGCTGAGACTCGCTGACTTCGGGTGGGTCTCTCTCTTGTGCTGGGCTGCTCTGAATATATACTTCCGGAGTTTGCCGCTAAGCTTTCTGGGAACTGTAGTCTTTGACCGTAACTGACTCCAAATCACTAACTGACCACTCCTTAATATCATGACTACAATTTCCAAGTATGGTAAAGTCAGAACCAAGTGCGAGTTATGCTACGTGGCAGAAATGGAATCAAGTAAACACAATGTTCTCTGGAGCTGAATAATAAGTTTGGAATGTGGTGACCTTTGCAAATACTGGATGGGTCATGGCGACCTGTTCCCGTCTAAAGTTACATTAATCAGTTTATCTGTCCTTGGCTGTACAAACAGAGCCTGGTGTTTATTAATTCTGTGATGGTGAAATAGGGCTTCCAAATATTTCTCAAGGGAAACTGTCTCTATTATTGCTAGCTGCAGCTGGCCTATCTCAAAGTACTCCTATTTTCCAGTAAACTAAGTTTAGCCAGAAGTACCCTGAGGTCCTGCTGGACCTGTTATTAAACCACAAGCGCTTCATCACCCATTAGTATTAAGAAAAATGGACATGCATGTTTGTTTGTTTTTCATTCCTGCCTCTAGTCCCTTTAAAGAATAGCAACATGGCTGACCGCACCGGCTGCTATTGCCAAAAGATCATAAAATAAAAATTAATATTATGCAACAATGAGGTAACTAATCCATTACATGGGCCTAAGCTAAGATAATACAATGGTTTTCATTATATTTATATCTCAATAAACAAAGAAAACACTTCAGATTTGTAGCTTGCCTTCTTTGCCGCTGCATTCTGGGTAGCCCTTACTCACAAGGGTGGTGTCGGAGAATCTCAGGATTGAGGGCGATTCAGCCTCAAACTTGCCCCTTAACTTAACTTTCTGAGAAGTGGGACAGCACTTGCACTTCACGGGGGTGCGCATTGTTGAGATTGAGGGTTAAGACAGGAACTGGAATTCACCCTAAATCCTGGAAATATAACCAATACAAATACAACTGTTTCATTATCAGAACCTAGTACGGATGTTGAGTAAAAGAAATAAAATCCGGGGGTACAGGGGCACGCACACATGCAATGATGCAACATGATTGGTTGATGCCCGATGCCAGAGGGAGCTGCACAAGCGGTTTATTCAGCTCACCGTGTAGCCTCCAAGCTAGCTGAGATTCTTGCTAACTAGCTCGCTAAAACACAGGACTCGTCATTCAGTCATGTTAGATTCAGATTCATGAGCCTGGCAAACGTAGAACAGATATTTACTGTTCACATTAGACGAGTTGTCTCAAATATTTTACCAGTAATGAAGAATTATTCTGTCCAGCAGGATCGCCTGCAAACCGGCAAATATCTGCCTGCAGCTCCGCTGGAAAGCAAAGCTCAGAACGTTACTTCTACACGTCTGATTTCAGAAATTCCAGCTGTAGGGGGAGCTGGTGTCTGAAATAAGAAGTGAAAGTGGTCTGGAAGCAGCCGAGCTCTCTCCTGCAAAGCAGCAACCTTCTTTCCCCAATCACAATATCTGTGTGAGAAAAGCTGAAAACTGGGATTCTGAACACAGAAGCTGTTAAATGAAACATGTTTCACATAAAGCAGGTAGTTCTGGTGGGTAACTGGTATTCCAGACAAATACCAGTTCCATCATGCATGGCTGCTGGTGATCAGGTCTTTGTTAACAACGTTGTTGTTAATCAGTGATTTTGCTTCAGAGTTCTCTTGAGGCTTTTTAGTCAAATCCTAACGATAGCAAACTGCTTGAGCGCTGATTTTAGCCCAGATTACACAAAAATAACTTAATGAGTTGAAATCATTGTTTTCCTACATTGTTTTCACCAACAGGACTCGTCAGGCAACAAAAATAAGTGAAGATGTTAGCTAAGATTCTGACATTCAAGGCAGATTAAAGAGAATCTCCATCCCCCCTGAAACTTTTTACAACTCGACTACTGAACACAACAACCACCGGTCTCAAATGGTCCAATTTCCCCACATATCTGTGGCTGTTATAGCAGGTCAGACAGACATGGGAGATAATTTTGCCCTTAGAAAAACAATTTTAAAAAAAAAAAAAAAAAAAAAAAGAGGAACAGGTTTGGAAAGGAACAAAAGTGTTTGTAACAAGAACAGCTGGCATTAGCAGAGGACAACATGTATTCCTGGATTACGAAATAAAAATACAGCAATCAGAGCAGGGACCTAGCCTGTTTGGGCTCTTTTCCCACCAATTCTGCAAACAGCACAGTTGCAGTTTATAACTAGCTCCACTGCAGTCAGTGGGTTTCTGATTTAGCTCCAGTGTTTTCCAGAGAAACTAACAAGCCCTTGGCGCTTCCACAGGAATGGCTTCCACAGGAATGGCTTCCACATGTCTCTGAGATGTTGCAAAGAAATGAAATGTGATGCTCATGCAGCTTTTTCCACCCTGACATCACCTCCATGTTTAGATTGTATGATTGTTGGGCTTTCAGGATGAAGCCTCTGACGGGTGGAGTTTCTCTGGTCCCAGCATAAAACACAACTGCACGGTTGTATCATCACATCACACTTAAAGGTAGAGTCCGACGATTCCCCCCTGAAAATAAACGTTAGACTTGTGCAAGTGAAGTTCACCTAAAACCTTTGGGCCTTTACTCGCGTGCCATGGTGCATTTGAATGTAACTCCCTCTCCTCCTGTCTGTAATTTGCTCTTTAGCTTTGTTCTGGTCTGGCCGGGACGTTTCTGGGTGCAGGGTTCCCGCGGATCCTTAAAAAGTCTTAAATTTAACTTCCCTTAAGCTGTAGGAACCCTGTGGGTGGAGATTTTTGTTTATATCTCCAGCCAATGACAGAGCTAAGGACATGACGCTGTGTGGGAATAAGCTCATGATTGGAGCAGACGCCAGTCACTCCAACTCTCCAAGGAAAAAGAAAGAAAAAAAACGGCGGATGCACTGAAGAAAAGGTAAGAGCTTTAGATAGTGCACGTTGGAAAACCAGGTTAATATTGGTTTGGCTTTTACTGCTTCTGAGCTCTGAAGGAGTCGTTGAAGCTGAATAGGCTGAAGAAGGAGGCGGCCATTAGCCTGAGAGGGAGGGGCTCAGTTTGTAAGTGAAAGTACAACATTTCCCAGAAAAATTATATTTGGCCTAAAAATAATTATAAAATAAATTTTTATGGGTTTGATAATGGCATTATATTTACGTCTATAAGCCAATACACGTCGCCATTGCAGGTTGCCAAATACGATCTCTGTGTGGAAACAATATTTTGGTCATAGTCAGGCTGGTACAGGAAACAGTGGAGATGACGAGTGAAGCAGCTGCTTCAGAGCCCTGGAGATGTTGTTATCTGTTTCTGAGGAGGAGTGACCTGAGAAGAGCAAAACCTGGAGTAAATTTAGGTGAAGACTTCACTAAATGGACCCACATAAACGTTTTCCACAGAGTAAAACACGGAAATGGCGACTTTCCTCCTGGATCGGTAGCTAGCTTGTTTGCTAACGTGGCTAACGTTAGCTGTCAGTTATAATCTCCTGTGCATTACGTGTTGGACATGCTGCAGACTGTTGGTCACTTGCGTATCGGCAGCGAGCCTGGCATCCCAGTGGCTGGAGGTGTTTTTCTGCCGTTGCAACTACAACCTAGACCAGGGGTGGGCACTCCAGGTCCTGGAGGGCCGGCATCCTGCAGGTATTAGGAGTTTCCTTGTGGTAACACACCTTGTGACTTGTTCAGAGCTAGGCATCAAGCTCTGCACAATTACCTGTTGATTGGAGGGAAGCAGGAGGGAAATTCCTAATACCTGCAGCATGCCGGCCCTCAAGGACCTGGAGTGCCCATCCCTGACCTAGACACACATGATGTCGCTGTTCTGTCCGTGTTCCATATTCAACCTTTTAGGGATTTGATAATTCATTCAGTGTTAGACGAACCGTCATTTTTGTTTCTGTGTCTAACCAAAATGAAAACTAAATATAGTGAGAAAAAAATTAAACTTACAGTGAAGTGGTCCGGATAGCCTCCCACATAGAAAGCAATGCTGTCTGGATCCAAGCTGAGGACACCCGTCATTGTGTCTGGAAAATGACGTACTGGAGGGAGACTGACAGCGTTCTGTGAGGTATAGCTCTGAATCATGCTGATTTCAGCATCTTGGTAAACCCTGAGGAACAATAAACATGTTGGAGATACCACAAACTATTGGGTATGTGATCTGTTTTCACTTATTTAAAATCTCTGCCACACAAATGGAGTACCTGCGGAAGGAAACTCTGTCCAAGTTTGAGGAGTTGACGTTGGTGACTGTTACTTGACTGGCTTCCACTTCATGAACAATTCCTCCCAACTTATAGACAGAAATCAACACTGTGTTTCTGATAGCCATCCCGATGTAGTCTCCAGAAGCCTAGCCAGGACAAGAACAGCAAGAAAGACAGCTCAGAATGTTTGTGTAAAAGAATCTTCATCAATTATTATTCACACTCACATTTCTACTACCCAGATAGAAAACAAAAAGGTTATCTTCTCTACGTCCATGCCGCTGTCTCTTTCGTCGGTGCTCACTCTTGGGGGGGTTGGTGTGATGGCGGTTGAGAGACATGTCAACAGCTGTAAATGCTTTTAGGCCCTCGAGGTTTGTTGGCGGGTGTAGCTCAATATGACCCTTTCCATTGAAGGTGGTGGCAGCAGAGAGCTATAAGCAGATACATCAATACACAATGATTTGTAAATACACATGGCTTCATGAAAACAGATGTTTTACTGACAATTTCTCAAAACAAAAAGAAACGTTTTTGGCCACTTGAGCATTTTTTTTAATCCCTACTACGAACATCTGGCTGTGTGAGGTGTTACAAACATTCCACAGAGATTTTGCTCCATATTGGCGTTAGAGCATCACACAGTTGCTGCAGATCCGCGATGAGAATCTCCCATTCCACCTAATTATGAGAATCTGCCGTTTCAACTCATCATGATGAGAATCTGCCATTCCACTTCATCATGATGAGAATCTGCCGTTCCACTTCATCATGATTAGAATCTCCCATTCCACCTAATTATGAGAATCTGCCGTTTCACCTCATCATGATGAGAATCTGCCGTTCCACTTCATCATAATGAGAATCTGCCGTTCCACTTCATCATAATGAGAATCTGCCGTTCCACTTCATCATGATGAGAATCTGCCGTTCCACTTTATCATAATGAGAATCTGCCGTTCCACTTCATCATGATGAGAATCTGCCATTCCACTTCATCATAATGAGAATCTGCCGTTCCACTTCATCATGATGAGAATCTGCCGTTCCACTTTATCATAATGAGAATCTGCCGTTCCACTTCATCATGATGAGAATCTGCCGTTCCACTTCATCATGATTAGAATCTCCCATTCCACCTAATTATGAGAATCTGCCGTTTCACCTCATCATGATGAGAATCTGCCGTTCCACCTCATCATGATGAGAATCTACCCGTTCCACTTCATCATGATGAGAATCTGCCAATTCACTTCATCATGATGAGAATCTTCTGTTCCACCTCATCATGATGAGAATCTCCCGTTCCATTTCATCATAATGAGAATCTGCCGTTCCACCTCATCATGATGAGAATCTGCCATTCCACTTTATCATGATGAGAATCTGCCGTTCCACTTCATCATGATGAGAATCTTCTGTTCCACCTCATCATGATGAGAATCTGTCATTCAGCTTCATCATGATGAGAATCTTTTGTTCCACCTCATCATGATGAGAATCTTCTGTTCTACCTCATCATGATGAGAATCTCCCGTTCCATCTCATCATAATGAGAATCTGCCATTCCACTTTATCATAATGAGAATCTGCCATTCCACCTCATCATGATGAGAATCTGCCATTCCACTTCATCATGAGGAGAATCTCCCGTTCCACCTCATCATGATGAGAATCTTCCGTTCCATCTCATCACGATGAAAATCTCCCGTTCTACTTCATCATGATGAAAATCTGCCGTTCCACTTCATCATGATGAAAATCTCCCGTTCTACTTCATCATGATGAGAATCTCCCATTTCACTTCATCATGATGAGAATCTCCAGTTTCACTTCATCATGATGAGAATCTTCTGTTCCACCTCATCATGATGAGAATCTCCCGTTCCATTTCATCATAATGAGAATCTGCCGTTCCACCTCATCATGATGAGAATCTGCTGTTCCACTTCATCATAATGAGAATCTGCCGTTCCACCTCATCATGATGAGAATCTGCTGTTCCACCTCATCATGATGAGAATCTGCTGTTCCACTTCATCATGATGAGAATCTGCCGTTCCACTTCATCATGATGAGAATCTGCCGTTCCACTTCATCATGATGAGAATCTGCCGTTCCACTTCATCATGATGAGAATCTGCCGTTCCACCTCATCATGATGAGAATCTGCCGTTCCACCTCATCATGATGAGAATCTGCCGTTCCACTTCATCATAATGAGAATCTGCCGTTCCACCTCATCATGATGAGAATCTGCCGTTCCACTTCATCATGATGAGAATCTGCCGTTCCACTTCATCATGATGAGAATCTGCCGTTCCACTTCATCATGATGAGAATCTGCCGTTCCACTTCATCATGATGAGAATCTTTTGTTCCACTTCATCATGATGAGAATCTGCTGTTCCACCTCATCATGATGAGAATCTGCTGTTCCACTTCATCATGATGAGAATCTGCCGTTCCACTTCATCATGATGAGAATCTGCTGTTCCACCTCATCATGATGAGAATCTGCTGTTCCACTTCATCATGATGAGAATCTGCTGTTCCACCTCATCATGATAAGAATCTGCTGTTCCACCTCATCATGATGAGAATCTGCCGTTCCACTTCATCATAATGAGAATCTGCCACTCCACTTCATCATAATGAGAATCTGCCACTCCACTTCATCATAATGGGAATCTGCCATTCCACTTCATCATAATGAGAATCTGCCATTCCACTTCATCATAATGAGAATCTGCCGTTCCACTTTATCATGGTAAGAATCTGCTGTTCCACTTCATCATAATGAGAATCTGCCATTCCACTTCATCATGATGAGAATCTGCCATTCCACTTCATCATAATGAGAATCTGCCATTCCACTTCATCATAATGAGAATCTGCTGTTCCACTTTATCATGATGAGAATTTCCTGTTCCACTTCATCATGATGAGAATCTGCCATTCCACTTCATCATAATGGGAATCTACCATTCCACTTCATCATAATGAGAATCTGCCATTCCACTTCATCATAATGAGAATCTGCTGTTCCACTTTATCATGATGAGAATTTCCTGTTCCACTTCATCATGATGAGAATCTGCCATTCCACTTCATCATGATGAGAATCTCCCGTTCCACTTCATCATGATGAGAATCTGTCATTCCACTTCATCATGATGAGAATCTGCCGTTCCACTTCATCATGATGAGAATCTCCCGTTCCACTTCATCATGATGAGAATCTGTCATTCCACTTCATCATGATGAGAATCTTCTGTTCCACCTCATCATGATGAGAATCTCCCATTCCACTTCATCATGATGAGAATCTGCCATTACACTTCATCATGGTGAGAATCTGCCATTCTACTTCATCATGATGAGAATCTGTCATTACACTTCATCATGATGAGAATCTGCCATTCTACTTCATCATGATGAGAATCTGTCATAACACTTCATCATGATGAGAATCTGTCATTACACTTCATCATGGTGAGAATCTGCCATTCTACTTCATCATGATGAGAATCTGTCATTACACTTCATCATGATGAGAATCTGTCATTACACTTCATCATGGTGAGAATCTGCCATTCTACTTCATCATGATGAGAATCTGTCATTACACTTCATCATGATGAGAATCTGTCATTACACTTCATCATGATGAGAATCTGTCATTACACTTCATTATGATGAGAATCTTCTGTTCCACCTCATCATGATGAGATCTTCTACTCCACCTCATCATGATGAGAATCTCCCGTTCCATTTCATCATAATGAGAATCTGCCACTCCACTTCATCATGATGAGAATCTCCCGTTCCATTTCATCATAATGAGAATCTGCCACTCCACTTCATCATAATGAGAATCTGCCACTCCACTTCATCATGATGAGAATCTCCCGTTCCATTTCATCATAATGAGAATCTGCCACTCCACTTCATCATAATGAGAATCTGCCACTCCACTTCATCATGATGAGAATCTCCCGTTCCATTTCATCATAATGAGAATCTGCCCTCCCACTTCATCATAATGAGAATCTGCCACTCCACTTCATCATGATGAGAATCTCCCGTTCCACTTCATCATAATGAGAATCTGCCACTCCACTTCATCATAATGAGAATCTGCCACTCCACTTCATCATAATGGGAATCTGCCATTCCACTTCATCATAATGAGAATCTGCCACTCCACTTCATCATGATGAGAATCTCCCCGTTCCACTTCATCATAATGAGAATCTGCCACTCCACTTCATCATAATGAGAATCTGCCACTTCCACTTCATCATAATAAGAATCTGCCACTCCACTTCATCATAATGAGAATCTGCCACTCCCACTTCATCATAATGAGAATCTGCCGTTCCACTTCATCATGATGAGAATCTGCTGTTCCACTTCATCATAATGGGAATCTGCCACTCCACCTCATCATGATAAGAATCTGCCATTCCACTTCATCATGATGAGAATCTGCGTTCCACTTCATCATGATGAGAATCTGCCGTTCCACCTCATCATGATGAGAATCTGCTGTTCCACTTCATCATAATGAGAATCTGCCGTTCCACCTCATCATGATGAGAATCCGTGTTCCACTTCATCATGATAAGAATCTTCTGTTCCACCGCATCATGATGAGAATCTCCCGTTCCACCTCATCGTGATGAGAATCTCCCGTTCCACCTCATCATGATGAGAATCTCCTGTTCCACTTCATCATGATGAGAATCTCCCGTTCCACCGCATCATGATGAGAATCTCCTGTTCCACTTCATCATGATGAGAATCTCCTGTTCCACTTCATCATGATGAGAATCTCCTGTTCCATCTCATCATGATGAGAATCTCCTGTTCCACTTCATCATGATGAGAATCTCCCGTTCCACTTCATCATGATGAGAATCCGCCGTTCCACCTCATCATGATGAGAATCTGTCATTCCACTTCATCATGATGAGAATCCGTCATTCCACTTCATCATGATAAGAATCTTCTGTTCCACCGCATCATGATGAGAATCTCCCGTTCCACCTCATCGTGATGAGAATCTCCCGTTCCACCGCATCGTGATGAGAATATCTGTTCCACCTCATCGTGATGAGAATATCTGTTCCACCTTATCGTGATGAGAATCTCCCCCCCCCCCCTTATCGTGATGAGAATCACCTTCACCTCATTGCTATGAGAATATCCGTTCCAGCATATCGGCGGCGGCGGGTGGTGCCGATGTTATGCTCAAGCCCCTCTGCTCTAATGACGGCCAACAGCCAGCTCTGCTTTGCAGTGAACAAGAGGAGCAGGCTCCCAGGTTTTTCGGAGATTGCTGCACTTCGTTTTGATTGTTTTTATTAGCCATGCAGCCGGTCATGTGAGAGCATAATGTAAAAACAGGGAAGGGCAGATGTTCCACTGCAAGTAAAGACAGCAGACAGTGGTGAGGAGAATTTGAGTGCATTGCGTTGTTGTGTAATATAGGTGGAAAACCTCCAAAGTAAAACAGTTTGAAGACAGAATAAATGCCACGCTTCCCATAAAACACTGAATGCAAAAATGTTTTTAAAACACACTAATCACTGGTTTAATTTAAGATTATCATTGGTTTAACATAAGATCTTTTGTAGCCTATATTTTACCTTAACTTTGCAATAAACTATGCCACATTAGTACTTAAAGACCCAAAATATGCTGAAAATGTTTTCAGCACTACCCTGAACGCTGATCCAAGGCAGGCGATATTGTATTTACATTGCTGCGATGTGGTTGGCTGATTAAACAACTGAACAGACGGACCTAATAAAGTGGCCGGTTGGGTCCTAGGCTTTGTTGGGACCAAACTCCAGTTGCTTTCATTGTTCACAGTAAATTCAGACCAGTCCGTAGCCTGTTCATGGTTGTAAGTTGTTAGACTTCAGGTTCCTCTTTGATCTTCTTCATGTGGCGCATTTCAGCTTTCTATGTAAAATGAATCATTGCCATTCAGATCTATTGAGTTCCTTGTTGCCAGTAAGGAGTAACCAACTCTTTTGCCCAATCATGCTTGAAAACACAAATGAATGGGAGGTAAAACATGTATTGTGGCTCATTAGATGCTTGTCTTCTTGGATCATCTCCTCAGTGATACAACACGAGCTTTGTTTTTGTTTAACTGATAGTAGAATCTCATCTTGGACATTGAGAGAGGCAACTCACTGTGGCAGATAATCTGCCGATGAGACTGCTGCTTGCAATCTCACCTGACCAGATAGTTTAGTGCATGTTACCTTGGTACCCATATCCCAGATAGGGCCCATAGTACATGTGTTGGCTGGGTATCCATTCATTAAACTCCGGCAGAGAAAGGTGAGGCCCACCCGAAACAGCCTCCTTATCCACTAGGGGTTGGCTCCAGAAAAGAATTCCCAAAAGACCAGCTTTTCCCAATCCTGGTCCTCAAGTACCCTGCCCTGCATGTTTTGGAGATTTCCAACATTAACAGTCCTGACTCAAATAAATGGCTCATCAGCAGGCTTGCAAAGAACTCGATGAGCTGTTCCATTATGTAAAGGCAGGGTGGATGATGTTTTCCAGGAGCATTTTTTACTATATTGCTTAAAATCTCCTTCAACTCCCGACTGCAGCCAAATAATTAAATGCTCTGACAAAAATATATCATCACTTGTGGAACTGACAGGACTGAAAAAACCCCATTCAATTGTGTTGAATGGCCTGTTCTTAATGACTGAATGGCGATATGTCTATCAAACTCAAATGCTGTTTGTCCATCCTCCTCCCCACCTCCCTCCCCGCACTCACAACATGCTATTGTGAATGATTCCAAAGTGTAAAACAAAACATGGCTGCTCACTGCTGTTATTTCTGCAGCCGTTTGCTCCTAAAATGCACTGAAAAGAAAAAAAAAAGATGTGGATCAAGTCAGGAGGTGTTGACGTTTGCAGTGTGGATGTTTTACGTTGCAGAAGGAGTTGGAGGTAAGTGGATTAAAGCTTTTAGGGACGAGGTTTGTCAGCTGTTTATTTGGAAGCTAGCAAGCTATCCACTCGGCTGTTAGCGGTCATGTTCGCCAACCTGCTCGTAAACCATCGGGACGTACGTTCCTGCGCCTGGAGGCGTGGTTTCAGGCGGGCTTATTATATTTTTTAAATGTAGCCTGTTCGAACCTTTTTCCCAGGATCCCCTGATCCTTCTGCCAGCAGAACTCGGACACTTCTGTGTCAAGTCTTCCCTAATGGTCTCCTTTCACTTATAGAAAAGTCTGCATTCTTCCTTCACCCCCACAGCACACAGACGTCTTCTCTACTTTCTCACACCTTAATCTCATCCTTCTGAATATATTTCTATGCTTTTACTAGCTTGTTGATGCTGCTTTGCTATGTTGGTAGCAGCAGCTCGTCTCTCTCTGCGGCTGCTCAGAGCAGTGGTAACTCAGCCTGCAGCGAGACGTTTTACCCAAGAACCGGTTCGTCACTGGCCCAGCAATGAGTTGGTGACTGAGTAGAACCCAGTTTAGACGGCCACGAGCCGGTGTTCAGGTGGTAGAAAGCCAAAGAATCAGTGCGAACCAGCACTGGAAGCAGACAAATCACAAGATCTGTGTCTGGCCTGCTACAGGCAGACTTGCAAGTGCCGCTTTCAGGCCAGAGACACCACGGGAAACAAGGAAGCATTGAATCTCTCCGTAAACTCTTTGTTTAGCCTCACAGGGATTCTGAAAAGCATTTATTAAGGTAAAAAAGTTGCTTAGTTCTGCTTTAATCTGCATCAAGTGCGCTGGAATTGGACTACATTTTAAACATGCAGTGCAAGGGTACTGGCGGACCAGGTTTGGGGAAACTCTGCACTCCCATGTTAAAAAGGCCAACTTCACAGCAGAAATAAACACAAAAGAAACACAGATAAGGGGAGAAAACACGTTTACAGCAGGAATAAACACATTTATGGCAGAAATAAAATGCATGTTTAAGGCAGAAATGAACATGTTTACAGCAACAATTAAGATTTACAGCAGAAATAAACACATTTACAGCAGTAATAAACATGTTTATGTCAGAAAAAACACATTTATGGCAAAAATGAACATAGTTACAGCAGAAATAAGGCAGCAATAGTGCTGATAGCTACAGTAGCAGCTTGCTCCCTGCTTGCTTCAGCCTGTAGCAGAGTACCACGATGGCAGTTTTTAGCTAACAACGGCTCTTAGCTTTAGCCAGCCAACCTCCCTTGGCTTCTTGTTGGTTCTGGGTTAGCTTGGTTAGCTCACCAGCTCTAGCTCAGAGCTCCTTTCTTTAGAGATGCACCAATCCAGTTTTTTCCGATACTCTGGCTGAGCGTATTGGTCGTGTACCCAATATGATCCGATACAGCAATACGTAACTGAACGAAGTATTACCTTGCCATATGAGTGAAGGTATCCCGCTTGACATAAACATTTAGCCTTGTTAAAAAGAAAAGGTTACAATTAACACAGATATAAATACACTTGTTTAAAAATCAAGATTTAAAAAAGAGGATTTTTAGCATCACTATTAATGACAACAGAAATGACTGGATTGGAATGCTGGATCGGACACATTCATCCGATATCTGATCCAGCTACTTAGTCAATATTGGAACCGATATCTGATCTGAGTATTGGATCGGTGCATGTCTACCTTTCTTTGCCCATTTTTGTATTTTCTTTTTTGTGTATGTTCTGTCTTTTTTATGCTGCTGTTACTTGGGTTTGCAGTAACCACACCTGCCTTCTGCTTGGTATCACCAGTTTCTCTTGTCTGGATCTGGAGGTTCCACAAAATTTCTTTTTGTGAT
>JALJCO010004879.1:0-67470 GCA_023101725.1 Atherinomorus stipes
TCTGTTCCCAGTTAACTGGGTTGGATATTAAAATCTCCTCCTCCTATCATGCTCCATCTACTTACAGATGTGTTTCTGGTCTGTTCCCAGTTAAACCAGTCATGTCACTGGCCTCTTCCCAGTTAACTAGGTTGGATATTGAAATCTCCTCCCACTATCATGCTCCATCTTCTTCTACAGATGTGTTTCTGGGGTCTGTTCCCAGTTAAACCAGTCATGTCACTGGCCTCTTCCCAGTTAACTAGGTTGGATATTGAAATCTCCTCCCACTATCATGCTCCATCTTCTTGCAGACGTGTTTCTGGTCTGTTACCAGTTAAACCAGTCATGTCACTGGCTTCTTCCCAGTTAACTAGGTTGGATATTAAAATCTCCTCCCACTATCATGCTCCATCTTCTTGCAGACGTGTTTCTGGTCTGTTCCCAGTTAAACCAGTCATGTCACTGGTCTGTTCCCAGTTACCTTAGGTTGGATATTAAAATCTCCTCCCACTATCATGCTCCATCTTCTTGCAGACGTGTTTCTGGTCAGTTCCCAGTTAAACCAGTCATGTTACTGGTCTGTTCCCACTTAACTAGGTTGGATATTAAAATCTCCTCCCACTATCATGCTCCATCTTCTTGCAGACGTGTTTCTAGTCTGTTCCCAGTTAAACTTGTCACGTTACTGCCTGTTCCCAGGTAACTACGTTAGATATTAAAATCTCCAACTGTCATGCTCCATTTTATTACAGACGTGTTTCTGCATCAGATCCACATCAGCTCATATTTTCGTTGAAGTGATAAAATGTCTCAGTTTCAACATTTCATGTGTTGCTTATGTTCACCTGGGAATAAAATATGAGTTGATGAGATTTTCTGATCATAGTTTTCTTTTTTTTTTCTCCACATTTTATGCATCATCTTAATGTTTTTTGTGAATGGGTTTTATCTGTTGTCCATTTGTCAGGAAAAAAGTGGCGGTCTGAACTGGTTTTAATTGCATTTTTCTTGATCTCCTTTGCTTCTCTACACCTTGCTGACATCTGACTGACCCGTAGCCCATGTGACCTGAGTGACCTGGAGTTCCTCGATGAGGAGTTCCACCAAAGCCTGCAGTGGATGAAGGACAACGACATCGAAGACATGCTGGACCTGACCTTTACCGTCAACGAGGAGGTCTTTGGACAGGTGCGTTGCCGTGAGTTGTGTTCGCGACGGCGTCCTGAACGTGCCGGTGACGCTCATGTGGTTCTGCAGATCACAGAGCGAGAGCTGAAGCCCGGTGGAGCTGGCATCCCCGTCTCAGAGAAGAACAAGAAAGAGTACATTGAGCGAATGGTAAAATGGCGCATCGAGAGAGGAGTGGCGCAGCAGACTGAGAGCCTGGTTCGAGGTTTCTATGAGGTATGAAGCACTGAGGTGAACCAGTTTTCAGGTACCCACACCAGTTTTTACTTGATCTAATCATTACTCTAGACCAGGGGTTCCCAAACTTTTCCATGTGAAGGCCCCCCACTAGCCAGGGACCCCAACCCTACAGACAATGCTACGAATAAGAAACATCCACCTTTAGACTGCATTTTCTTACTCGTTTTCTTATACGTTATGATGCGGCATACTTAATGTCTGCTGCATCGTATTTTTGGTTCTTAGGTGGCCACGAGTTCTTAGCTTTTTTGCTGCAGGGTCCTCCAGGGCAGGGCTGTTGGTCTGCTCCTTCAGTCTATTTGTTGTTAATAAGCTCTCCGTTTTTCACTATTTAGCTTGAGTAGCCGTTTGATAACTGCCAGAGAGGGGTTGTGATGTTGTCACGTCAAACTTGAAGTTGAAATATTTTCTTTTATTACTTTCTTGTCCTGTCCAAGATCGTAGCAGCAGAATGATGGTGTCCTTCTGCTTTGTTGTATTGAACAGATTTGCTTTGCCAAGAGGAGCTTTGTGAATGTACGGTTCCTCTTTATAATAAAGCAATAAGCCCAGAGAAGCTGTTGTGTACAGCAGTTTTACAACGGCGGGGCACGACACAAAGCACCGTTGTAAAACCGCTGTAACCCACGAATTCAAGGGGCTTGTTGCTTTATTAAAAGGCTACCTTGCATATTGTCTAAAAAAAAAAAAAAAAAACACAAACAGAAAAAAAAACAACTTAAAGGTAATAATGAAACAATACAATGGAGAACTATTTGTTCTCCCACCAGTAAGATTGAGTGGACAGCATGGTTGGTAAGTAACTCAGGTTGTACACAAGTAGCAGGGTATCTCTTAAAACAAAGATGTTTTCCTAAGTCATCAAAACAAAAGCAGATTTTACTGGTTTTTTTTGTTAGTTTTTTTAGTCTATTTCTTGATTTTGGCAATAAAAACGTTCATTTAAAAAATTTCGGATTCCAAAGTGAAGATTTAGTTTACCTCGTTTATGCATCTGCGTGTGGACATTAAAGAAGTGATGACATAGCAGTAAAAACTGGTTCATGTTGTTGGCATTACCCATATGTCAAATCTCCAAAGAAAAAAAGAAAACAGCATTTTTTACAGCGGGGATTGTTTCAAAACACCAGACCTCCCTCCCTCAGTAAAACAGTTGGGTCCGGTAATGGTATCCAGCTTTACCCGGGGACCAAGTTGACTTCATTCTGATTGGCTACACCTTATTTGGCTAAAACCTTATTTAGAAAGTAGGTCAAGCTGCCCTAGTAGTCAGAGTTTGCTAAAGGCTAACTCAAATTTTTCATAGATTCCCCCCAGATTTCTGAGGACCCCCAAGTGCCCCCTGGAGGCCCCTATTTTTAAAACCACTGCTCTAGACTTCCCAGCCATGTTTGTTCTGGGTATAAGTGACAGGGTGAAAAAAGGTGGCAGTATGCTGTAAGGTAACGGTCAAACAAGTCCTGTGTACCAGTACATAAGCATAAATATTCCTCTCAGTAAACCCATGTGGTTATTTTAAAAGGTTGGAAGTGAAAAGTTCTTGAGATTCAGAACGGATGAGGCTGGAGATCTCCAGCCCTATTCTGACGGGGTCAGCATTATACAGGGACCACATGTAGTTTGTAAAAATTACAGATGATGTCTGTGATCTTAATCCCGTACCAATCGGCCATGTCTGTGATTTGTGATGTGATAATTCCCCGGTAAATTACCTACTATAATTTGCTGAACTCCGAGGTCCTCTGATAATACTGATCCAACGTGAGTAGGCACCTCTGTTATTTGGACAGAAATGGCATGTGATTTAGTGGTATTTGTTTAATTTCCTTTTTGGTAAAGAATGGAGGCTGAAAATAGGTTTCCTTCCAGATTAGTATGTTTATGATCATTTCTAAAGCACATAAAGCACCTGATCACACTGACTCTGGAGTCAGTGTGATCGGGGAAATATCACCAGTCATGTCCAGGCCTATGTGGAAAATCCGTAGTTGGCATTTTCCTGTGGCGAGTAGTGTTTATTTTGGACATGGGAACATGGTGCAAGTTCTTAATGCATTGGTAATGACTGTTATTTCAGCAGATGTTTGGGGGAGGGGGGGTCATTATTACATGTGGTCTGTAGGTAGTACTGATCCCGTCAGAATAGGACATATTTTTGCCACAGACACAGCTGTCGGGTTGTCAGAATCCTGACTGAATCTGCCATTTTTAGTCGTTATATGATGATGCTTTCAGTTCTCAGCTGATGCAGTGTGTTTCTCCTGCTAGCGATGCCACCCATCGCTAACATCAGGTGTCTGTAGTGCTTTCCCTCCCAAACAAACTTACAGAAGGTCCTGGAGGTAGAAATGACAGACTGAGGATGAAGATGGTGCAGGCGCCTCCATGGGTGGCTGCTTGTTGCTGCTGCTCCTGAGTTTGTTTGTTATTTGTTTGTTTGTTGATTGTATCCAGAACTTTTTAAATGATCTGGACCTTTTGGACACAACGCAAGGGTAGTTACTCTTGCAGTGGAGGCTTGATGTGGTATATGAGGAAGTATGGAAGGAAATAACGCCATGGTCTGATACACAAGAGATATGCTCCTTGCCCTGAGATCTACCGGTAGAAGACACTCTCTGGGTTCGACCAGGATTCCCGAAGAGATCCAAAGGAGATACTGAGAGAAAAGAGGCAGAGGCTGGAGGACGATACAGAAAAAGGCAGCGGCGAGAAGGGCGAGGAGGAAAAGACTGAAGCTGTGTCTCCCCACTGTCATAATGGGGAATGTGCGATCTATCGTCAATAAAATAGAGCTTACTGCGCTTGTCAGAGAGCAGAAAGAGTATTGTGAATGCAGTATAATGTGATTTACTGAAACTTAGTTGCATGGAGATGTATCCGATCACTCTGTTACAGTTGGTGGCTTTCAAGCTGTCCGCGCAGACAGAGATTGCATCACAAGCGGCAAGAAAAAGGGAGGACTTGTCGTGTATGTTTGATAGTGATAGCTCATATCACGATCAGAGCGTCTGCTGGCCCCATGTTGAACTATCAGCGGTAGGACTGCGTCCATATTACCTACCAAGAGAGATCCCCCATGTTATTGTGGTTCTTGTGTACATCCCTCCTTCTGCACGTCCAGACGTTGCTGGTGACGTCAAACATGGCGTTATTGCAAGATAGCAAACAAAACACCCCAATGCCCTGATAATTATATCTGGTGACTTCAACCATGTCACATTGTCTAAAACACTCTCTACATTCACACAGTATGTGGACTGTCCAACAAGGGAGGGCAAATGCTAGGATTTGTTCTATGCTTCTCTCTATCATGCTTCCCATTGGGCAGGTCTGATCATATCCTTGTCTATCGTAAGCATTGCTATGTCCCCCTTGTGATGAGACATCCCGTCACAACTAAAACTGTGATAAGATGGTCAGATGAGGTGTATGTTATTCTGAGAGACTGTTTAGATCAAACGGACTGGAATGTGCTGTGTGAGTTGCATGAGGCTGACATTGATGGGCTCACTGGCTGTATTACAGACAACATCAACTGGACACCGGTTAGGGTTAGGGTTAGTCCTCGAGTATTAAAGTGCCCCTGGCATGAAATTTGTGTTTTTTGAGGTTTTTGATCATATATTTTAGTTTCCCCAGCCTGCCTATGTCCCCGAAGGGGTTAAATTATAGATTCACATTTCCTTTTTCCCTGAGTGTGTCTGCCTACACGGTGAAGTTAGCATTCACAAATAGGCTGATTGGCAGTTCGTGTATTTTATTCCTCGTGCAGCTTGTGATGCCATGACTTCCAGCCAATTACCTCCCTCGAACTACTCTCTCCAAGTCCCTCCTTCCGAGACCTACAACAACAAACCGACATCATGGCGTCCCGTTGCATCAGAACTGCTCTGTACCTGGCGTACGAAGGACAACGGCAATCTTTCTGTCCTCACCACTGAAAAACTGTGGATGATTTCAGTTCTGCAGGAATGTGCCGACCGCACTAGCAGAAAATCTCCCCTGCAGCTCCGAACTTCTCCTCAGGAGGTTATAACGGCTTCCAGCCCCCACAAAGAAACAAAGTTTCTAATGAACGTTTCTCATCATGTTCGTGTCTTTTATCTCTGAGGGAAACTGATGTTTGTGATGATTCCAGTTTATAATTCTTCCCGTTGTGCGCAAGTGTTCGGCTGTGTATATAGGCAATCAGGCCATCATCATCATCATCATCTTCATCATCATCATCATCATCATCATCATCATCATCACTGTTTCTGTACCGCTCCGGTCAGACGAAGACAGATCTAACATGCAGAACTAGTGTAATATATCTTTAGTATTAACTAGTAACTGAATTCGGGTCATGGGTGAAGTAAATAATTCAGGGAAACTTGTTGCTGGAATATGATGCTGTTTTCTCCTTAAACTCTATTAATACTCGCGCTGCATACGAACCCAATACGAACTTCTTCCAGCCTGACGTGCAGCCGCGTTCAACAGAACGCAGCAACTCTGTTTTACTCTTACATGAGTGTGTGGAGAGGAACGTGTCTGCAGGTTACTGCTGAGTGTATGGATGAATGTCTCCAGGTATCTCCGTATCACTCCACCTCCTCTCCACGAGAGCACCATGACAACAGAAGCACATGGTAACAAGCGTGCCTTCTGGTCCCACCCACCGAACCTCGGTCATTGTACGGCAGTGCTAATAGTAGCGCTAACTCGTAGCGCCTGCTATTCTATGACAAGGCTGAGTTACGCCGAACGATCCTTTCATACAGTATTCAGGTACTTAGAGTCTGACTAAAAAGGGACCAAAAGTCACCAAGAGTACCTAACTGCAGTTCTAATGACCGACAAGGGTGCTGCCACACATCCAATCCATACAGGAAATCTCATGCAGAAGTTAGTTAAATGCCGCCAAGAGTATCTATCTGCAGCTTGCAAACATATGCGTATAGTGTAGTTGGGTGGTTAGGGTTCGGAGAAGGGTCAGGGTTAGGGTTAGATTTTACTAAGTTACATGAAAAAGAAACTTCTGATTGGGACTTCCGGTTTGGATTGGATATATGGTGACGAACTGTGACTGCAGTTGGGTACCTCTTGAAGTCGCCGGGAATTTCGTGCCACTGGCACTTTAAAGGCTTGTGCCCCTCAGCTGGGCAGGGTCCTCCAGAGGATCTTTTTTTTTTTTTTTTTTTTTCCAAAATATTTTTATTGAACAAATGAAATACCTTCAGTGGAAGATGCAATACACAATTTTTCCTTTGAATATACAAACACAAATACGAATGTACATGGGCAAATACCTGTTAATACATAAACACACATACACATACATACAAACATATCTGCACATATGAACATACATATACAAACAAACCAATAAAAAAAAGACAACTCCCACCCCCCCACCCCAGCTCAGCATAACCAACTATAAAAAAAAGATCAATGGTTGTACATGTAATTTGTAGACAGACAAGCACACACCTTCAGATTGGCATAGACTTTAAATCTGTAAAATAGGAAATAAAAGGTTGCCATTTGCAGAAAAAATTATTGGTACATCCTCGTAGTGTGTATTTAATTTTCTCAAGTTTCAGAAAAAAACATAGTGTCTTTAAGCCACTGGGAGATGGAAGGATATTCAGAGGACTTCCAGTGTAGCAGTAAGGAACGTCTTGCTAGTAATGATGTGAAAGCTATAATATCTCTTTGTTTAGAGTTAAGTACAAGAGAGGTGTCAGGAATCCCAAATATAGCAATCCGTGGGCAGGGCTTCAGATTTACTCCAAGAACAGTGGAAATAACAGTGCAATAACCAGTCCAAAACCCATACAAGTTAGGGCAGAGAAAAAACATATGACTAAGGTGGCAGGGAGAGCCATGACACTTGTCGCACTTATCTTCGATATCTGAATATATCTTAGAGAGTCTGGACTTAGAAAAGTGGACCCTATGCAGCACTTTAAACTGAATAAGTCCAAGACGAGCACAAGAGGTGGTGGATCGTATCCTTACTATAGCTTGTTGCCAGAAATCGTCACTTAACTGTATTCCCAGCTCCCTTTCCCATGCAATCTTAGACTTAAAGCAGCACTGATTATCTAAATCAAGTATGGAGTCATATATGCTTGAGATCATTCCTCTATGAAGTGGGTTATGTGAAAGCAAACTTTCCCAGGGCTGCGCAGGAGGTATAGAAGGGAAATTAGAAAAGCACTTGGAGACAAAATTACGAACTTGAAAATAACGAAATAGATGAGAGAAAGGAAGACCATACCTAGATGACAAGTTGGCAAAATTATCAAAAACATAGTTTACATACAATTTTTTAATATTTACAATACCTTTCCCTTGCCATGTTGAAAATATCGGATCTGAACATGAGGGAGGAAAGAGATGATTGTTACTCACGGGACCCAATGAAGATGCTGTTACAAATTTAAAATGCTGCCTAAATTGATACCAAATCTTAAGTGTGTTCAGAACCACTAAATTATCAGTATAAACAGAAGGGTTTGTGGGCAAAGAAGAATAGAGTAAAGCTGATATAGAAGATCCTTTACAAGAGGATAATTCCAATTTGCACCATGAAGAACTAGGGGACTTTAACCAAAAGCAAAGTTTATGAATGTGAGCTGCCCAATAATAAGACTGAAAATCGGGTAAAGCAAGTCCACCACTAAGTCTGTTTTTCTGCAACAAGGATTTACGAACCCTTGGTGATTCCCCCCCCCAGATAAAGGAGCAAATAATCTTATCTAAAGAATCAAAAAAACTTTTTGGTAGAAAAAAAGGAATTGATTGAAATAAGAAAATAAACTTTGGCAATATATTCATTTTGACAGCATTAATCCTACCAATTAATGAAAGTGGGAGGTTAGCCCATCTTTGAATATCAGATGTTTCGTAGCCATTAAGGGGTTGAAATTAGCTGATGCAAGGGTAGATAAGGAACGTGTAACATTAATACCAAGATATTTAAATCCGGACAGACTGAATCGGAAAGGTACATCTGACTGTTTAAGATTGCATGCAGCATTGTTAACAGGAAAACACTCACTTTTATCCAAGTTTAACTTATAACCTGAAAAGGAACTGAATTTCTCTAGAATATCTAAAATAGCAGGAATAGAAATATTAGGATCTGTTACATACAGCAACAAATCATCAGCATATAAGGATAATTTGTGTTCCATACCACTCCGGGTAATTCCTTTACACAGGGGCGAAGATCTTAAAATAATAGCTAGGGGCTCAATAGCAATGGCGAAGAGCAATGGCGATAGAGGGCAGCCTTGCCGAGTTCCACGTTTAAGAATAAAATAATCAGAATATGAGTCATTTGTATGGACCCTGGCTTTAGGGGATGAATAGAGCAGGCGAATCCAAGAAATTAGTTTATCACCGAAACCAAACTTTTTAAAACCGCAAACAAGTATTCCCACTCTATTCTATCGAATGCCTTTTGGGCATCTAAAGAAATTACAATTTCTGGCGACAGAGATGGATACTTAGAATAGATTATATTAAAAAGAGTACGGGTATTAAAGAACAACTGACGTCCCTTTATAAAACCATTTTGCTCTTCAGATATAATATAAGGAAGCACGTTCTCTAACCGAGATGCGATAATTTTAGCTAACACCTTTACATCAGCATTGAGTAGAGATAATGGTCTGTAGGAACCACAGGAGGTGGGATCTTTGTCCTTCTTAAGAAGGAGAGATATTGTTGCCTGTGACAGAGTTAGTGGCAAAGAACCACATGCCCAGGGATTCATTAAATACTGACAGAAGTAGTGGCGACAACTTCACTGTAAACTTTTTGAAAAACTCAATTGGAAACCCATCTGGACCAGGGGCTTTATTAGATTGCATGGCCTTAATCGAATTTGTTACCTCTTCAAGGGAGAGTAGAGAGTCTAATTGTTGGGCCGTTGTGGAGTCAATAGCAGGATTTAAAAGATTTTGCAGAAATTCAACCATTTTGGACTTATCGGCAGGAAATTCAGATTCATATAGATCAGAGTAATACGATTTAAAAGTATCATTTATTTCAGAGGGGTTGGAGGTGATCATGTTGTGAGCATTTTTAATACAAGGTATCCAACGGGAGGCAGCTTGTCGCCGCAACTGATGCGCCAGTAAACGACTTGCTTTATCACCATATTCATAATATGAACCATATCAAACGTTCTGCCTCTTTAGTTGAAGCAAGATCAAATTCTGTTTGTAAATCTAAGCGTTGCTTTAGCAGTTCCGGAGTAGGGTTCAGTGCACATTTCTGATCGAGGTTACTAATTGCAGTTGTAAGTTCATTAAGCCTAGCACCGACCTTTTTATTAGAAAATGCAGAATATGAAATTATTTGTCCTCTAAGATAAGATTTGAGTGTTTCCCATAATAAAGAACATGAAGTGGAGTCATTCTGGTTAAAGGATAGGAACTCATCAATAGAATTTGAAATAAAATCACAAAATTTTTCATCTGCTAAGAGAAGAGAGTTAAATCTCCATGGTGGTGGGGTACGTTTATAGGAAGATAACTGAATGTCCAATACTAAAGGTGCATGATCAGATATTGTAATACCCAAATAGTCAGAGAAAACTACAAAAGAATTAAGAGTATTGTCTATGAAAAAAATAATCAATCCTTGAGTACGACAGATGGACCTGTGAGAAGAAAGAGAATTTCCTAAGGGAAGGGTTGCGAACTCTCCATGGGTCAACAAGTCCATTTTGTTTCATAAAATCTGAGAATGTTCTAGACATAGCAGATTGGGACAAATTATGAGGATTAGAGCGATCCAAAGTTGGGTTAAAAACACAATTTAGATCACCTCCGAAGATCAACAGGTGAGTGTTCAAGAAGGGAAGACTGCGCAATAAACTGTTGGCAAAGTCAGGGTCATCGAAGTTTGGGGCATATACATTTACCAACAAAACCTTTCTTTGCATCAAGATACCAGCTACGATCAGGTATCTGCCGTTCTCATCAGCAATTATATTAGTGGGGGAAAATTGCACCTTCTTGCTGATCAAAATGGCAACACCCCGTGCTTTTGAATTAAAGTTGGAGTGGAAGACATGACTCACCCAAGGGAGGGGGGGGACAATATAACCTCTGATGATCTTTATTCCGAAGGTGGGTCTCCTGTAAAAATACTACAGCAGAATTTAAATGCTTTAAGTGTGTGAAAACCTTTGACCGCTTGACTGGATTGCCCATACCTCTAATATTCCAACTGATGAATCTGATAGGTGTACCTGACCCAGCTATGCTGGGGTCTATATTGCTATTAACCATTTAAATAAAATAAATAAAAATAGAAATGGCCATACAGAGCTGAGCCCCCCCCCCCCCCCCCCCCCCCCCCCCCCCCATACACCCGATGTCCCCATAAAACCACAGAACCGAGGGGACAGCAGTGTTAACCCAAACCAAAAGTCGCTCACAGTTATGCGAGAGCAACTCGGAGACAGCAGAACAACCAAAAGCTGGAGTTAAGATCCCCGCCAACTTCAGCTCTAAATAACAGTATGCACACAGTAAGGAAATGTGTTATGTAGTATAATGACATTTGTCTGAAAGTTAAAAAAAAAAAAAAAAAAAAAAAAAACTGGGACCAAACATTACAATAACATGAATCAAATTTCGCTATTTGGAAATAAAGATGTCAAATTTAGTGTCGCTGTTAAAAAAACAAACTATTTGACTGAAGAGATTACAAAGATCTAAATAGATGGTTCTTAGTCCAAACACCACCAACTTTATAGGTGCAATAAACCAGAGACTCACATATTAAAGCAAAGGAAAATGGCTGGTGAGCCAACAAGAGCACCTTATAATGTAGCCAAAATAATAACAATGTATATTTCTATTTTAGCATGTAGATGGTAATGCAGCTCACCCAGAGATCAAGGTTTTAACATAGTCACTGGCCTTCTCCGCTGAAACGAAGTCCTTCTCAGCACCATTATATGTGATGCGGAGCCGCGCTGGATGCATTAATCCGTATCTAGCGCCGTCAATACCACGAAGCTGTCGCCTGACCTCGTTGAATGCAGCCCGAGCTCGGGCTATCTTCGCAGTGTAGTCAGGAAAGACTGAGATGGTGAAGCTTCTGACCTTAATTTGTCGGAGCTCTCGCGCGCGACGCAAGATATCAGCACAATCTTTGTAATAGTGAAGTCTGCATACAATGACGCGTGGCCGTTCACCAGGCTTTGGCTCAGGTTGGAGGGACCGGTGGGACCAGTCCAGAAGTGGCTCCTTTTCTAGATCGAATGCCTCCTTCAGCAAAGCAGCAACAGTCTCCATTGTACAAGTGCCGGGGCCTTCCGGGACTCCCACAATCCTGATGTTGTTACGCCGTGATCTGGACTCCAAATCCTCACATTTGTTTTCGAGCTTGGCTACATTCGCAGTGAGATTCTCGATTGTGGTTCTCATCTGGGCTATATCGTCAGAGCAGCCAGAGAGTGAGTGTTCCATCTCCTCCACGGTACCTTTCAATGTGGCGATGTTGGCGTCGGTAGTAGCTTTGTCATTAGCTAGTTGTGTCTTCACGGCTTGGAGGTCATGTTTGATAGTTGACAGAGCATCGCCAAGGGTTTCCTGGAGTTCCTTCTTAAAAATACCGGCGATGTCATCCCTTAGCGAAGCCAGCAACTCAAGCTTGAGAGCGGCGATATCAGGATTAGCCTGCGTGGCAGCCGAAACAGCGGGAGCAGGTGGCTCACCTGAGAGCGAGGACGCGGCATGGAGAATAGGCCTCAGGTGAGTCTGAACGGTATTCTGGGTTTTCTTGTTCTTTCCGGACATTTTGATGTCGTGCAAAGTTTTATTTACAAACAAAAAGTAATACAAAGTGCTACGTAACTACATATATGACTGAAAAGCGCATATAAAATACGATTCTTATCGAAGTCAGCAGGAGCCTCCAAACCTGCGTCTTACTCCATCGGTAGCTCAGGAGCGCCCCCCCTCCAGAGGATCTTTAACAAGAGCTTGGATATACAATGAGTCCCAAGGTTGTGGAAAACCTCCTGCCTTGTGCCAGTGCCAAAAACACCACGGCCCACCTCATTCCAAGATTACAGACCTGTGGCCCTCACCTCCCACATAATGAAAACAATGAAGAGGTTGGTACCGGAGGAACAAAAGACCATTGTGAAGCCATATCTTGGCCCACTCCAGTTTGCATATTAACCCCAAATCGGAGTGGAAGATGCCATCATTTATCTGGTGAATAGGATTTATGAGCATCTGGAGAAGCCGGCCAGCACAGCGAGGGTCATGTTTTTTTACTTCTCATGTGCCTTTAACACCATAAGGTCGGCCTGCTGGGTGAAAAGCTGTATCAGATGAATGTAGCCCCCTCTATTGTGTCCTTGATGGTGGACTATTTGTCACAGAAACCACAGTATGTCCGCCTGCAGAACTACGTGTCTGACACCATACTCAGCAGCACAGGAGCTCCTCAACGTACGGTTTTGTCCCCATTCTTGTTCACCATCTACACCACTGACTTCAGCTACAACACCCAATCTTGCCACCCTCAAAGATTCTCGGACCACTCTGCAGTAGTCGGCTACATCAAGAGTGGTGATGAGGCTGAGTACAGGTCTGTAGTTGGGAATTTTGTCACATTTTGATTCCACATTTTGATTCCAAAGGAATCATCTGCAGCTTAATGTGACAAAAACTAAAGAGCTGGTGGTGGACATGAAGAAGAGGAAGGGACCTGTGACCCCTGTGGACATCCTGGGGGTGGATGCAGAGGTGGTGGAAGAGTACAAATACCTGGGAGTGCATATTGACAATAAACTGGACTGGACCAAAAACCCAGATAAAATCTACAGGAAAGGTCAGAGCCGGTTGTACCTCTTGAGGAGGTTGCGGTCATTTAACATCTGCAGGACCATGCTCCGAATGTTTTACGAGTCAGTGGTAGCTAGTGCTCTCCTGTATGCTGTCACATGCTGGGGGAGTAGGTTGAAGGTGGCTGACCAAAACAGGCTCAACAAGCTCATTGGGAGAGCCAGTGATGTGGCGGGGGAGGAGATGGACTCTCTTACAACCGTTACGGACAGGAGGATCTTGGGGAAGATCAGGTCCATCCTGGGGAACTCTCTTCACCCCCTGCACAGCACTCTGGACACTCAGTGCCAGACTGTTCCTACCCAGATGCTACAGGAGCTCCTTCCTTCCAACAGCTATCAGACTGTATAACTCCTCTCTCTGAGATTCTCTGAACCATTTTAACATTGATTCTCACGTAAATGGGAATTTAAGGTCCTAGCTGTATTTTATTGATTGTATTTTATTTTATTGACTTTATTGATTTTTATTGTTGCATTGGTTTTAATGTCTAATTTATTGGAGCAGCTTGTTGATTGCCCTTGTTGATTAATAAAGCATTCTGATTCTGATTCTGAAGATGCTCTGTGTTTACCTCTGAGCGCATTAGATCCCCAGCATGCTGTCAACCACCTGACGGACACTTGTCCTACGGGGACGTGTCTCTGTCTTCAGTGGTACTCAGCATCTGAGGCTTGCAGTCGGCAGATGACTGCACCCACCGTACGTTTAACCTGTTTGTTTGTCTGTCAGGTGGTGGATGTGCGGCTGGTGTCGGTGTTCGATGCCAGGGAGCTGGAGCTGGTTATTGCCGGGACTGCAGAGATTGACCTGGCCGACTGGAGGAACAACACGGAGTACAGAGGAGGTACGCTAAGGCGGGGATGAATTTTTCCTCCCTTACTAATGAGAATCTTGATTTAAAAACTGCATTTTGTGTTTACTTGTTTTATCTTTGTCTCACATTTAAATCTGTTTGATGATCTGAAACATATAAGTGTGACAAACATGCAAAAAAATAACAAATCAGGAAGGAGGCAAACACTTTTTCACTCAACTGTATATATATAGACAGATACAGTAGATAGATAGATAGATAGATAGATAGATAGATAGATAGATAGATAGATAGATAGATAGATAGATAGATAGATAGATAGATAGATAGATAGATAGATAGATAGATAGATAGATAGATAAATAGATAATTTGTTAGGATATGAGTAAAGTTTGTATTATGAGGTGAATCAGTTCTGTATATTAGAATGTTTTACACATGAACATAAAAAATGCAACCTTATGTCGACATATTAGGAACTGCAGTATAAAAACAGTATTCAGAAAATTCTGTGAATTCCTCATCCGGGTCAGACTGGACCCTCTGGTGGACCAGTTATGGCCCCTGTGCCACATGTTTAACACCCCTGCTCTAAAGGTGCTGCTCTTCACTTGTCCAAGTATTCAGAGCAGACTGAAACGTCTCTGACTAATATAAGTGCCAACCTTTACACTCAAAACTTGCACGCTGGAAAGTGGGAATGACCCTTTTTTTCCTCTCCATCCTGAGCTCCTGATCATGTTTCTGCAGCAACAGCCAGGTTTTCCTCCTTCAGGAATTGGTGGAGTAAAGCAGTGGCAGAGCATGCTGAACGGGTAAAGTGCTGTACGCAGCTGACTCTGGATCCGTTTGCTGATGAAGAATCACTGACATCTCAAATTTGTTTTTTATGTTATGTTGTTTAATTAAAAAAGATAAAACACTCATGTCTAATTAAGGTTTACAGTCTGTTATATAAAACAGAAAAGGCCTCTTCAATATCAGAATTTCTTTATTAAATAGCTGTAGGCCTATATACTAATCTCAGAACATTTCAGATACAGACAGGGCGCAGCATTTGTTGGAGATGACATTAAAAGGTTTTTTAAGGGTCTGGCCAGCGTGGGAGACAGAGCAGCAGCTGACCGTCAGCCAGGCTCGTCGAGGGCTTTTAATAGAGGAATCGACCCAGAGTCCAAACGGCAGAGGGAGAGTGGGAGAGAGGAGGCCTTATTTCTTATTCATCTGACTCATGCACCATCATCATCATCTTCTCTCTCCCCTCAGGTTACCATGACAACCACATTGTGATTCGCTGGTTCTGGGCAGCAGTGGAGAGATTCAACAACGAGCAGAGGCTGCGGCTGCTGCAGGTAGGCCGAGCGAGCGTTGCCCCCACGTGGAGGCAGGCGGCCAGATCTCCGGCAGTCCAGCGGCAGGGAGAGCTCGTCACTGCCTGCCGTCATTAAACACAACATGCAGCTTACATGCAGTTATGGGCCGGTTCTTTCACGTTTAATGAAACACATCAGACAAGGATGGTCACCAAGAAAAATATAGAACAATGCAGCAGTGGCTTTACGGACGCAAACTGCATTCACTTGATCAAACAAAGAAACAAAATAAAGTTTTCCTCAGTTAGTAAGATAATAAATAAATTGTTTTTTTTAATGAATTAGATAAGATAATAAAAAGGTTTCTGTTCAGTATTTCTGATTTAATAAGTTAATTCTAAAGAAAATTGCTAGATTTTTTCTGAATGAATGATTTTAAAATAAGACTTCTGTTTTTCTTATTAACGAAATGTTGTTAAAAAACTAGGCTTTCAGCTGTTGTTTCAGATCCAAAAGATAATCCAAAATAGCGTGCTTTCGTCTGGTCCTGCAGAAAGATCCTTGAGCCTGACCGGGCCATGATCCGTTTCCTGAACAGAGTCAGAAATGATCTGGACAGGTCTGAACAGCCACAAATCCTCAGGTGTCTGCACCAGGCCCACACGTTCATAAAAAAACTTTGTATATAGTAGCTCAGAAACCAGAGGACCTCCAGATGTGTCCACGCCATGCAGTGTGAGGGGAATGCAGCACATGGAGCACGTTGGAAGGGTTTCATGTCAGGACACTGTTGTTAAAGCAATATTACAAAACGTTCTAACTTTAAATAATAAGAATTTAATTCATTATAATATGATTTCTGATAAATTAATAATAGAAAAATAGATTTATCATTTATAGTTCATTCAATAATAATGTATAATTTATTTATCCCAATTAGAGTGCCTATTAGGAAATTCATTCTCTGCATTTTAACCATCTCAGGTTGAACCCGAAAGCAGTGGGCTGCTAATGAAAGCGCCCAGGGAGCAGTTGGTGGGGGTTAAGGACCTTGCTCAAGGGTCCACAGTGGTTCACCTGAGTGTCGTGTTGGGGACTCGAGCCCCGGTCTGCCGTGCCAAAGCCCACAACATTACCACAAGGGAACCCACTCCCCCAATATTCATATGGACTAGGATGAAGATGTTGCTGGGTTAGGATAAAAGTGATGCTGGATTAGGAAAAAATGATGCTGGATTAGGATGAAGATGATTCTGGCTAGAATGATCATGATGCTGGATTAGGATTAAGATGATGCAGGGTTAGGATGAACATGATGCTGGGTTGGGATGAACATGATGCTGGGTAAGGATGATGATGCTGGATTAGGAAGATGATGATAATGATGATGATGATGATGATGATGATGATGATGATGATGATGATGATGCTGGATTAGGATTAAGATGTGCCTGGATTAGGATGAAGATGGTGTTGGGTTAGTATGAAGAAAATGCTGGGTTAGGATGTTGATGCTGGATTAGGATGAAGATGATGCTGGATTAGGATGAACATGATGCTGGGTTGGAATGTACATGATGCTGGGTTAGGATGATGATGCTGGATTAGGATGAAGATGATGCTGGATTAGGATGAACATGATGCTGGGTTGGAATGAACATGATGCTGGGTTAGGATGATGATGCTGCATTAGGATGATGATGATGATGATGATGCTGGATTAGGATGAAGATGTGCCTGGATTAGGATGAAGATGATGTTGGGTTAGTATGAAGATCATGCTGGGTAAGGATGGTCATGCTGGCTTAAGATGATGATGATGCTGGTTTGGCTGAATGTAGATGATGTTGGTTGGAATGTAGATGATGCTGGGTTGGGATGTACATAATGCTGGGTGAGAATGAAGATAATACTGGATGAAGATGACAATGAGGATGCTGCTGGTTGGAATGATGATGCTGGATGAGGATGAGGATGATGCTGGTTACGATAAAGATGGTGCTGATGAGGATGATCATGATGCTGGATTAGGATGAAGATGAGGCTGGCTTAGGATGAACATGATGATGAATGAGGATGAGGATTTTGCTGGTTTAGGATGTAGATGATGCTGGATGAGTATTAGGGTGGCGCTTGGTTAAGATGAAGATGACGAGATCAGGATGAAGATGATGCTGGGTTAGAATAAAGATTATGCTGGGTTAGGATAAAGATGATGCTTGGTTTGGATGTTGATAATGCTGGATTAGAATGAAAGTGATGCTGGGATGGGATGAAGATTATTCTGGTTAGGATGATCATGATGTTGGATTCGAATGAAAATTATGCTGGGTAAGGATGAAGATGATGCTCGGTTAGGATGATGATGCTGGATTAGGATGATGATGCTGGATTAGTATGGTGATGATGCTGGGTTAGGATGAAGATGTGCCTGGATTAGGAGGAAGATAATGCTGGGTTAGGCTGAAGATGATGCTGGTTTAGGATGTTGATGATGATGCTGGTTCAGCTGATTGTAGATGATGCTGGTTAGAATGTAGATAATGCTGAGTTAGAATGAAGATGATGCTGGTTAGAAAGATGATGGTGCTGAGTTAGAATGAAGATGATGCTGGTTAGAAAGATGATGATGCTGAGTTAGAATGAAGATGATGCTGGAGGAAAATGACAATGAGGATGATGCTGTTTGGAATAATGATGATTCTAGATGAGGATGATGCTGATTAAGATGATGCTGATGAGGATGACCATGATGCTGGGTTAGGATGAAGATGATGATGCTGGGTAAAGGTGAAGATGATGCTGGGTCAAGATGACAGTGATGCTGGATCAGGATGAAGATCTGAAGATGATACAGATCAGGATGAAGATGATGCTAGGATAGGATGATAATGCCGGGTTGGGATGATGATGATGTTGAATTAGGATGAAGATGATGCTGGATGAGGATGAGGATGATGCTTGGTTAAGAAGAAGATGATGCAGATTAGGATGAAGATGATGCTGGGTTAGGATGATCATGATGCTTGGTTAGGATGAAGATTATTCTGGCTTTGATGATCATGATGCTGGATTACAATGAAGAGGATGCTGGGTTAGGATGAAGATGATGCTGAGTTAGGATTATGATGCTTGTTAAGGATGTTAATGATGCTGATTAGGATAAAAATGAACCTGGATTAGGATGAAGATGATGCTTGGTTTGGATGATGATGATGCTGGATTAGGATGAAGATGATGCTGGTTAGAAAGATGATGATGCTGAGTTAGAATGAAGATGATTCTGGGTTCAAATAATGATGATAATGATGATGAGGATGATGCTGGCTTAGGATGTAGATGATGCTAGATTGGGATGAAGATGATCCTGGATTAGGATGAAGATGATGTTGGGTTAGTATGAAGAGCATGCGGGGTGAGGATGTTGATGCTTGATTAGGATGATGATGATGCTGGTAAGGATGATGATGATGCTGTATTAGGATGAAGATGATCCTGGATTAGGATGAAGATGATGTTGGGTTAGTATGAAGAGCATGCGGGGTGAGGATGTTGATGCTTGATTAGGATGATGATGATGCTGGGTAAGGATATTGATGATGATGATGCAGGTTTGGTTGAAGATGATGCTGGCTAGGATGAAGATGATGCTGAATAAGGATGATGGTAATGCTGGTTAGAATGCGGATGATGCTGGATGAGGATGAAGATGAGGATGATGCTGGTTAAGATAAAGATGATGCTGATAAAGATGATCATGATGCTGGGTTAGGATGAAGATGATGCTGGGTTAGGATGATGATGCTGGGTTGGGATGATGATGCTGCTGAATAAGGATGAGGATTTTGCTGTTTTAGGATGTAGTTGATGCTGGATGAGGAAGGGGATGATGCTTGGTTAAGATGAAGATGATGCAGATTAGGATGAAGATGATGCTGGGTTAGGATGTATATGATACTGGGTTAGGATGAAGATGATGCTGGTTAGGATTAAGATGATGCTGGTCAAAATGTAGATGATGCTGGGTTAGGATGATGATGATGCTGGTTTGGCTGAAGATGATGCTGGTTAAAAATGTAGATAATGCTGGGTTAGGGTTTAGATAATGCTGGGTTAGAATGAAAATTATGCTGGATGAGGATGAGAATGAGGATGATGCTGGTTGGAATGATGATGATGCGGGATAAGGATGGGGATGATGCTGGTTAAGATGAAGATGATGCTGATAAGGATGATCATGATGCTGGTTTAGGATGAAGATGATACATGGTTAGTATGAAGATAATGTGGGGTTAGGATGATGATGATGATGATAATGCTGGGTTCAACATCCTAACCAGTAAATTATGCTGGGTTAGGATGATGATGATGCTAGGTTGGGATGATGATGATGCTGGATTAGGATGAAAATGATGGTGGGTGAGGATGAGGATGATGATTGGTTAAGATGAAGAAGATGCAGATTAAGATGAAGATGATGCTGGGTTAGAATGAAGATGATGCTGGATTAGCATGAAAATGATGCTAGATTAGAATGAAGATGATGCTTGGTAAGGATGTAGATGATGCTGGATTAGGATGATCAGAATGCTGGGTGAGGATGATGATGGGTTAGGATGATGATGATGCTGGTTTGGCTGAAGATGATGCTGGTTAAAAATGTAGATAATGCTGGGTTAGGGTTTAGATAATGCTGGGTTGGAATGAAGATGATGCTGGATGAGGATGAGAACTAGGATGATGCTGGTTGGAATGATGATGATGCTTGGTAAGGATGTAGATGATGCTGGATTAGGATGATCAGGAGGCTGGGTGAGGATGTTGATGATGCTGGATTAGGATGAAAATGAACCTGGATTAGCATGAAGATGACGCTGGGTAAAGGATGATGATTCTGGGTTGGGATGATGATGATGATGGATTAGGATGAAGATGATGGCAGATGAGGATGATGCTTGGTTAAGATGAAGAAGATGCGGATAAAGATGAAGATGATGTTGGCTTAGAAGTGAGATGATGCTCGATTAGCAGGATCATGATGCTGGATTAGAACGAAGATGATGCTGGGTTAGGATGAAGATTAGGATGGGTTAGGATGATCGTGAGGCCGGGTTAGGATGTTGATAATGCTGGATTAGGATTAAAATGAACCTGGATTAGGATGAAGATGACACTGGGTTAGGATGGTGATGCTGGATTTGGATGAAAATGATGCTTGTTAGAAAGATGATTATGCTGGGTTGGGATGAAGATGATGCTGGTAAGGATGATGATGCTGGTTGGGATGAAGATGATGCTGCGTTAAGATGTTGATGCTGGATTAGGGTGAAGATGATGCTGGATAGGATGAAATTATGCTGGGTTAGGATGATGATGCTGGGTTGGGATAATGATGATGCTGGATTAGGATGAAAATGATGGTGGGTGAGGATAAGGATGATGCTTGGTTAAGATAAAGAAGATGCAGATTAAGATGAAGATGATGCTGGGTTAGAATGAAGATGATGCTGGATTAGCATGATCATGATGCTAGATTAGAAAGAAGATGACGCTTGGTAAAGATGTAGATGATGCTGGATTAGGATGAAAATGAACCTGGATAAGCATGAAGATGACACTGGGTCAGGATGATGATTCTGGGTTGGGATGATGATGATGATGGATTAGGATGAAGATGATGTTGGATGAGGATGATGCTTGGTTAAGATGAAGAAGATGCGAATAAAGATGAAGATGATGTTGGCTTAGAAGTAAAATGATGCTGGATTAGCAGGATCATGATGCTGGATTAGAACGAAGATGAGGCTGGGTTAGGATGAAGATTAGGCTGGGTTAGGATGATCATTAGGTCGGGTTAGGATGTTGATGATGCTGGATTAGGATTAAAATGAACCTGGTTTAGGATGAAGATGACGCTGGGTTAGGATAATGATGCTGGATTAGGATGAAAATGATGCTTGTTAGAAAGATGATGGTGCTGGTTTAGAATGAAAATGATGCTGGGTTAGAATGATAATGATAATGCTGGGTTGGGATGAATATGATGCTGGTAAGGATGATGATGATGTGGTAGAATGAAGATGATTCTGCATGTGGATGAGGATGATGCTGGGTTAAGATGAAAATGATGTAGATTAGGATGAAGATGATGCTAGGTTAGGAGTAAGATTGTTCTGGATTACCATGAAGATGATGCTAACTAGGATAAAGATGATGCTGGGTTAGGATGCATATGACTCTGGATGAAGATGAGGATTATGCTGGGTTATGATGTAGATGATGCTGGATGAGGAAGATGCTGGGTTAGGATGTAGATTATGCTGGATGAGGATGATGCTGAGTAAGGATGTAGATTATGCTGGACGAGAAAGAGGCTGATGCTGAGTTAGGATGTAGATTATGCTGGATGAGAAAGATGCTGGATTAGGATGATGATTATGCTGGACGAGAAGAGGCTGATGCTGAGTAAGGATGTAGATTATGCTGGACGAGAAAGAGGATGATGCTGAGTAAGGATGTAGATTATGCTGGATGAGGGTGAGGATGATGCTGAGTAAGGATGTAGATTATGCTGGATGAGAATGAGGATGATACTGAGTAAGGATGTTAATTATGCTGTGCTGGATGAGAATGGGGATGATGCTGAGTTAGGATGTAGATTATGCTGGATGAGAATGATGCTGGATTAGGATGTAAATTATGCTGGGTGAGGATGATGCTGAGTTAGGATGTAGATTATGCTGGATGAGAATGAGGATGATGCTTGGTTAAGATGTAGATGATGCTGGATGAGAATGATGCTGGGTTAGAATGTAGATTTTGCTGGGTGAGGATGATGCTGAGTTAGGATGTAGATTGTGCTGGATGAGAATGAGGATGATGCTGAGTTAGGATGTAGATTATGCTGAATTAAGATGAGGATGATGCTTGGTTAAGATGTAGATTATGCTGGATGAGGATGATGCTAAGTTAGGATGTAGATCATGCTGGATGAGAAAGAGGATGATGCTGGGTTTGTATGTAGATTATGCGGGATCAGGATGAGAATGATGCTCGGTTAAGATGTAGATGATGCTTGATGAGGATGATGCTGAGTTAGGATGTAGATTATGCTGGATGAGAATGAGGATGATACTGAGTAAGGATGTAAATTATGCTGGATGAGAATGGGGATGATGCTGAGTTAGGATGTAGATTATGCTGGATGAGAATGATGCTGGATTAGGATGATGATTATGGTGAATGAGAATGAGGATGATGCTGATTTAAGATGTAGACTATGCTGGATGAGGATGATGCTGAGTTAGGATGTAGATTATGCTGGATGAGGATGAGGATGATGCTGACTTAGGTTGTAGACTATGCTGGATGAGGATGATGCTGAGTTAGGATGTAGATTATGCGGGATGACGATGAGAATGATGCTTGGTTAAGATGTAGATGATGCTGGATGAGGATGAGGATGATGCTTGGTTAAGATGTAGATTATGCTGGATGAGGATGATACTGAGTTAGGATGTAGATTATGCTGGATGAGGATGAGGATGATGCTGACTTAGGTTGTAGACTATGCTGGATGAGGATGATGCTGAGTTAGGATGTAGATTATGCGGGATGACGATGAGAATGATGCTTGGTTAAGATGTAGATGATGCTGGATGAGGATGAGGATGATGCTGGGTTAGGATGTAGATTATGCTGGATGAGAATAAGGATTATGCTGAGTTAGGATGTAGATTATGCTGGATGAGAATGGGGATGATGCTGAGTTAGGATGTAGATAATGCAGGATGAGAATGAGGATGATGCTGAGTTAGGATGAAGATTATGCTGGATGAGAATGAGGATGATGCTGAGTTAGGATGTAGATTATGCTGGATGAGGATGAGGATGATGCTGGGTTAAGATGTAGATGACGCTGGATGAGGATGAGGATGGTGCTTGGTTAAGATGTAGATGATGCTGGATGAGAATGATGATGATGCTGAGTTAGGATGAAGATTATGCTGGATGAGGATGAGAATGATGCTTGGTTAAGATGTAGATTATGCTGGATGAGGATGATGCTGAGTTAGGTTGTAGATCATGCTGGATGAGAATGAGGATGATGCTGGGTTAGGATGTAGATGATGCTGGATGAGGATGATACATGGTAAAGATCTAGATGATGCTGGTTGAGAATGATTCTAGGTAAGGATGAAGATTATGCTGGTAGAGGATGAGGATGATTCTGGGTTAGGATGTAGGTGATTCTGGATGAAGAGGATGATGCTGGGTTAGTATGTAGATCATGCGGGATGAGGATGAGGATGATGCTGGGTTAGGACATGGACGATGCTGGATGAGGATGATGCCTAGTTAGGATGTAGATGATGCTGGATGAGGATGAGGATGATGCTGGGTTAGGATGTAGATGATGCTGGATGAGGATGATGCTGAGTTAGGATGTAGATTATGCTGGATGAGAATGGTGATGATGCTGAGTTAAGATGTAGATTATGCTGAATGAGAATGAGGATGATGCTGAGTTAGGATGTAGATTATGCTGGATAAGAATGAGGATGATGCTGGGTTAGGATGTAGATTATGCTGAATGAGGATGAGGATGATGCTTGGTTAAGATGTAGATGATGCTGAATGAGGATGATTCTGGGTTAGGATGTAGATGATGCTGGACGAGAATGAGGATGATGCTGAGTTTGGATGAAGATTATGCTGGATGAGGATGAGGATGATGCTGGGTTAGGATGTAGATTATGCTGAATGAGGATGAGGATGATGCTGGGTTAGGATGTAGATTATGCTGAATGAGGATGAGGATGATGCTTGGTTAAGATGTAGATGATGCTGAATGAGGATGATTCTGGGTTAGGATGAAGATTTTGCTGGTAGAGGATGAGGATGATTCTGGGTAAGGATGTAGATGATGCTGGACGAGAATGAGGATGATGCTGAGTTTGGATGAAGATTATGCTGGATGAGGATGAGGATGATGCTGGGTTAGGATGTAGATGATGCTGGATGAGGATGATTCTAGGTAAGGATGAAGATTTTGCTGGTAGAGGATGAGGATGATTCTGGGTTAGGATGTAGGTGATTCTGGATGAAGAAGAGGATGATGCTGGGTTAGTATGTAGATCATGCGGGATGAGGATGAGGATGATGCTGGGTTAGGACATGGACGATGCTGGATGAGGATGATGCCTAGTTAGGATGTAGATGATGCTGGATGAGGATGAGGATGATGCTGAGTTAGGATGTAGATTATGCTGAATGAGGATGAGGATGATGCTTGGTTAAGATGTAGATGATGCTGAATGAGGATGATTCTGGGTTAGGATGTAGATTATGCTGGACGAGAATGAGGATGATGCTGAGTTTGGATGAAGATTATGCTGGATGAGAATGAGGATGATGCTGAGTTAGGATGTAGATTATGCTGGATGAGGATGAGGATGATGCTGGGTTAGGATGTAGATGATGCTGGATGAGGATGATTCTAGGTAAGGATGAAGATTTTGCTGGTAGAGGATGAGGATGATTCTGGGTTAGGATGTAGATTATGCGGGATCAGGATGAGAATGATGCTCGGATAAGATGTAGATGATGCTGGATGTGGATGATTCTGGGTTAGGATGTAGATGATGCTGGACAAGAATGAGGATGATGCTGAGTTAGGATGAAGATTATGCTGGATGAGAATGAGGATGATGCTGAGTTAGGATGAAGATTATGCTGGATGAGAATGAGGATGATGCTGAGTTAGGATGAAGATAATGCTGAATGAGGATGAGGATGATGCTGAGTTAGGATGAAGTTTATGCTGGATGAAGATGATGCTGGGTGAAGATGAAGATGATGCACATTAGGATGAAGATAATGCTGAATGAGGATGAGGATGATGCTGAGTTAGGATGAAGTTTATGCTGGATGAAGATGATGCTGAGTTCGGATGTGGATTATGCTGGATGAAAATGAGGATGATGCTGAATTAAGATGTAGATTATTCACGATGAGAACGAGGATTAAGCTGAGTTAGGATGTAGATTATGCTGGATGAGGATGAGGAGGGGTTGAGATGTTGATTATGCTGGATGAGAATGATTCTAGGTAAGGATGAAGATTTTGCTGGAAGAGGATGAGGATGATGCTGGGTTAGGATGTAGGTGATTCTGGATGAAGAAGAGGATGATGCTGAGTTAGGATGAAGATTTTGCTGGATGAGGATGAGGATGATGCTGGGTTAGGATGTAGGTGATTCTGGATGAAGAAGAGGATGATGCTGAGTTAGGATGAAGATTTTGCTGGATGAGGATGAGGATGATGCTGGGTTAGGACATGGACGATGCTCGATGAGGATGATGCCTAGTTAGTATGTTGGTGATTCTGGATGAAGAGGAGGATGATGCGGAGTTAAGATGTAGATTATGCTGGATGAGGATGAGGATGATGCTGGGTTAGGATGTAGGTGATTCTGGATGAAGAAGAGGATGATGCTGAGTTAGGATGAAGATTTTGCTGGATGAGGATGAGGATGATGCTGGGTTAGGACATGGACGATGCTCGATGAGGATGATGCCTAGTTAGTATGTTGGTGATTCTGGATGAAGAGGAGGATGATGCGGAGTTAAGATGTAGATTATGCTGGATGAGGATGAGGATGATGCTGAGTTAGGATAAAGTTTATGCTGGATGAGGATGATGCTGAGTTAGGATGAAGTTTATGCTGGATGAAGATGATGCTGGGTGAAGATGAAGATGATGCAGATTAGGATGAAGATGATGCTGAGTTAGGATGTAGATTATCCAGTAACGTTGCTTTGATGACTTTAATGATGATTTCTGCATTTGTCATTTGGAAAATAAATTACAGTGTTAATTATGTAGCCTGATGCAAACCTGGACAACACCTCCTAAATATTCAGCTTAAGACTGCTGGTAGACTGACATGCTGCACCACTGACAAACTCCAGCGGTGGTCATCACGTCATTTCTATTAATGATTTGGGCTAGCAGCTAGCTTGCTAAGCAGGTGTGCAGTCGGCTAAGTTCTGCTTAGCTGTGCGGCTGTATGATGGCTGCTTCACCACAGAGGCAAATAAATCATAAATGCAAGTTATAACTTGACATCAGAGGGCAGATGAGGGGACAAACTCAACTCATTCATCTGTGTGAAGAGTTAGGAGCAGCTGCAGCTGCGCAGTCTGCTGCTAACACGACTGCGCAGTCTACCGGCCACAAACAAACGTGTGTTTTATTATAAAGTTTGGTCCTTCACCGCGGCGAATCGATCGCTTTGATCCACTTCTTCCTTAGTATCACTTCAGTCTGGAATGAAAACTTAAGTATGTTTGGAGTTTATCCAATTTAAACAGTATAACAGAGCAGGAACGGCTGTCGTTAACATGGCCCGGAAGAGGAAGTGCCCAAATCCCTGGAACTTCGGTAAGCGTGATAATCCCCTATTAACCTAACATGCATGTCTTTGGACTGTGGGAGGAAGCCGGAGAACCCGGAGAGAACGCACGCATACACGGGGAGAACATGCAAACTCCACACAGGAAGGAACTGTTGGAATTGTTCGAACCCCCTCCCCAGCTGGGAATGAAACTAGCGACCTTCTTACTGTGAGGCTGCAGTGCTAACCACCACTGTGCAGTCTCAAAGTGTTGCTCAATGACATTTTAGCGTGGGAGCCCCATCATGCTTGTTTACTTGTTTCATTTTTTATTTTTAATATTTCTGTTGAACCACAATTCAAAATCAATGTCATGATTTTCACAGAATTTGGATTTATTATAACTTTTGCCATTTTCAGCTTATTTCACTGACAGATGATTGTTTTTCCTTTCTTAAAGGTGTCATAAGCTATGAGAATGAGAATCAGACCTGTCTGTGAGCGCGTTCACGAGGCAAACGTCAAAGCCAAAACAAAGTTTTATCAGGACAGAGCAGGTGAAGGAAATGATGTCCCAGCAGAGAAAAACGTGATAAAAACTTTACGGTACGGTTGATAGAGAGGACCCGCGGAGTAAAAGGGCTGGACTCTGATGAATATAAGGAGCGGACGTCTGACGTGAAGTTAACCAAACACTGTTAGCTTCTGTAGCTACATTAGCAGCTTGTCCGCTCATCAACCACCGTTTACTGGTCTCTGACACAAAAGGTAATAAGTTACACAGCAGCAACACTTACCGACTGCACATCCTCACTGATAAATATAATCCACTGCTCCCTAGTGCTGTCCCTTCTGTCCACTCAGGCCGACCACGAGCAGCTGTAAGGCGGACATGCTTCTGTGCAGAAGCCGGTGAAAAAGCAGAGCTCATAACTTTATTTCTGAACATCCGATCTTGGACATTCCAAGTGTAGATGGTAGCTAGTGTCAAAAATATGAAGGGCACGAGGGTTGGAAGCAGCTCTGGGTCTTTCCTGGAAAGCAGCAGCGAAAATCCCCCAAACGCAATATCTCGGCGAGAAACGCTTATACGGGCATTTTCAATGCAGGGAGCCAGTTAACCATGCCTTTGCGCCTTGAATGAGGATGGGTTCATGTCTGGGACTCAGACACTATGACAGGCATCCACAAAGCTGGGTCTCTGCTGGCTTTTGCCACAGCAGGAGACGCAGTGTGACTTGCAACACTCCGGCCGACCACGAGCATCTGTAAGGCGGACATGCTTCTGCGCAGGAGCCGGTGAAAAGCAGAGTTCATAACAAAGACGCTAGCTTAGCAGCTCGCTCGCAGCCTCTCTAGTTCACATCATAACAGCTGGTCATAACTCTTCCGTGGCAGGTAATCAGCGGCTTTTAGGTGGCGCTAAAGAGGCTAGCTTAGCAGGCCGAGGCGGTTGACGTCAATGCCAGAGGCGGGTCCAAATCGCGTGCTGTGGAGTGCGCGCTCTTGTGGCCGATTCTGGGATAAAGAGAGAGCTCAAGCTGAAAAACGAAGCCACTTTCAGGAGTTTCTGGCACTTTTTTACTCAATTCCTACCCCAATACACGTTTTAACATGAAAAAGTGGGATTTCCAGGTGATGACTCCTTTAATGTAATTTTTCAAGCTTAATCGAACCTTTAATTGGTCAGAATCGGTCCATTTCTGCATCTCACGTCTGCAAAACACCTCACAAAAAACAAATGAAAAAGAATGACAACTGTAGCCTCCCCTTCCTCCGCTGGGAAGGGGAGGAAGGGGAGAATGGATTCTGTATTGCTAAATATGATGAATGTTCAGACAGTCTCAACGCTTTTAGGGACTGTGGGAAAAACCTGCTTCCTTCAGCGAGACTAAACCCACTGAATTAACCTGAAGGTCTAAACTGATTCCAGAGTTTGGGAGGTTTCATTGCTTTTGTGATCTTGGTCTTTCTAGTTTGTGACGGGCACCTCCAGTATTCCCTACGAGGGTTTTGCATCTCTACGAGGTAGTAACGGACCCCGCAGGTTCTGTGTGGAGAAGTGGGGGAAAATCACCTCCTTACCCCGGTGAGTTCACTGTCTCCTGGAATGACCTTGCTTTCCTTTTCTGATTGATTAGGATAATTATCAGGCAGGTGAGTATTTTAATGATATCATCTTGTTTACAGATATATTCCATTACCAAGCTGTAAAGACATGAATACTTATAGTCTTTCAAATTGATGCAGCACCACAACACATGCAGAACCATCACAGATTTTGTTGCAAACAATCAGAAAGGTCACCAGAAAGGTATTGAGACCAAAATGTGCAATTGAATTGGGAGAGATCTGAGAAGAGTTGAACTGGGAGCTGCTGGGAGTTGGTTAGCATGTGTGCAGAAATGTACGTGTGACATGCATGTTGGCTTGCTCCTGCCGGTGACATCACCATTATTGCTCCGATCAGCGCCGCCTTCGAAACAAGAGCACTGTGTTTGTTGTAAATTTGGCTCTATCACGATGCGTATGAAACATTTCATTTTTAAAAATATTGCATGATCATATTATTTACTCAGTATGAAAGGAGTTGATTTATGTAGCAGATTCTGAGTGAAAGATGTGTAGTTAGGGACTGCAGCCGCCAACCTCATTGTTTTCCACCTCAAGATCCTCCTCAAATCCACCTCTGAGGTGGGTTTATTTTAATCCCCATTTTCAGGATCAAAATGATCCAGATTTGGGCCCAAACTTTTGAAATACCCAAAAGAGCAAAAAATCTGGATTAAAGGTAGGATTGGATTCACAGATCTGGATTTAAATCTTCAGGATAAAATCTCATTTGAAAAACCCAATTTCTGATCAGATCTGGAAAAAATCCAATCCACCTGGATTAATCCTGGTGGATTATGTTTGAAATACTGGGCCCAGGTGTATACTAATGGTTCCAAAGACCCCAAGTCCTGTAAGACTGGATTTGCTTTCTTTGTCCCGAGGTATGATGTTTTTACCGTATAACAGACTGCCAGATCTCTCTGTTTACTGCTGAGTAGGGATGGGCGATATGGACTAAAAAATGTATCACGATAATTTCTCTTATTTATCACCGTAACAATAAGTGACGATAAAAACTATCAGCAAAATATTTTGTATTATAAATCTGTCACTAAATTCTGTCCTGAAAGCCCTACAAAGTACTAGAAGCCACTAAACTATATCATTTAAGTTCAAGTAGTGCACCTGTATTGCAAAACTAGTGACACCAATTAAACAAGTCTGAAATATGAGAGACCAAATTCCACATTTATTCAAACGATGCAAACAGCAAAACTAAATTGGCTTATTAAAAAAACCAAAGTAGTGCAACTGCAAACACAACCTGATAAATTGTCATCTCACGATAAAAACGATAAGTTCAAATTGTTATTGTGGGGAATTTCTTTGACGATATATCGCACACGATAAAATATCGCCCATCCCTACTGCTGAGCTGGTTGCAATTGTGAGTGCATTGCAGTGGGCAGAGCGTACTAATCAGGAGAAAATTGTGATTTGCTCTGATTCAGCGTCTGCCCTGGAGTCAGTAGAGGGTGGTGGAGGTAATGCTAGGCCTGATCTTGTTGTAGAATTGTTGGTTTTGTTGTATAGAATAGAGAGGACTGGGGGGAAGTGTTTACTTTTGGTGGGTTCCCTCCCATGTTGGGGTTGTGGGGAATGAGACTGCTGATATGGCAGCGAAGTGGGCTTCAAGGAAGGAGGTGCGTGTTCAGGTAGTGCCCGGGGTGTTTGAATGGAGGTTAGCAGTTAAGAAGTATATTTTGACCATGTGGCAGGAGATGGGGAAGGGGGACGTTAGGGGTTGTCATTATTTTTCTGTCTGCCCACCGGTTGTTCCTAAAACTGTTTGAGGGGAAATGGGGAAGGGTGCTGTTTTGCTGACTAGGTTGAGATTTGGGCACTATAGTCTTGGGTGAGACCAAGGGGCAAACTCCGCCTCAGAACAGTGAAGCTCTCTTCCGCGTTGTAAATAGTGTAATCCTCCCTTCATCCGCTAGGGGCTGGCTCCAAGAGCGAGCAAATCCCCATAGACTCCCATGTTAAAAACGCCGACTTCACAGCAGAAATAAACAGGTTTACAGCCTGGTTCAAAAAATCATTTTAGGTTTATTAGGTCACGTTTACCTTCATGTCAACTGTGAGGGGGGTGAATTTTTTTTATAACTCATTCGTTTAGATGTTATTTATTCTTCAAATTACACATAATTAAGGGCGTATCCTTATGATTGACATGCGGCAGACCGGAAGCTCCGCCTGCCGACCGGAGGCTCCTAGTTAGCTCCTTCTTTGCTCTTAATAAGGTCTCAGTTTGTTACAGAGTCGCACAACGGCGGTGTTTAGTCAGCGAATTGCAAGTCTAAGCATGTCTTACCTTAACCATGCCGCTTAGGGGGCTTATCTTTGTTAGCTCCTCTTAGTTTCGTGTTAGCTCAGTTAGCGTTTAGCCCACAGTACGTCAGCTGTCAATCATTTGTCCCGCGGCCGCGCTGTGCCCATTTTAGTATTTTCCTGGAGTGACGACGTACGTGACACGGCAAGATGGCGACGGTAAGACACGCCCAACTGGCTTCACATTTCTCTATTCAGAAGAGACCGGAAGCTACGTCCAGTAATTATATACAGTCTATGGGTGAGACCTGGTGAAGTTAGGAAAGCACCCAGATGGGATGTGTCAGCACTGCAAGCAAGCTCAAACAGTTAAACATGTTCTTTAGAGTGTTTGCTCTTTAGCAGCCAGCGAGCAGAGCTCTTTCGGATAGTTGCGCTGTCCCCTAGGAGTTTTGTTGGGCTTGTGACGTTAAATCCTACCCAGGACGTTGCTATTAGGGCACTGTCGGACTTGATTGCAGCCACTGGGTTGCTGTGTGTTATGTGAAGTTGCGCTGGTTGGCCACACATGGAAAGGCAGCAATGTGCCATGTGGCACCTAGCCTGCCGGAAATTGAAGAAATACACTCCTCGATGTCAGGTTTTAGTGTTTAATGACAACGATGAAGGAGCCCTGGACAATACAAATGGGACAACATAAGCCAACGTAAACATAACCAAGCTTAATGTAAAATAATGTAAACACGAACTTACAGATAATCAGCGGGAAGCCTCTCCAGCCGCCTTACCGAACAAAGAACAGTAACTCGCTAGTTCTTCCCTCTGCTTCTATTTTATTCCCCTTCCTGTACTGCCACCTAGTGGCGGGAGAGAAACCCTGCATCCCCCCCAGTCCGGAAAGCTGCAAGCCAGGACAGATTAACAGACTCAATCCTGCACCCATCGGCCCGTCTCAGGTTCGTAGCGCCTTGGTGGCCTCCTCAGCCGGACGGAACGCAAGGGGCTGGGTGTCGAGGGCGGCTGACGCAACACCGGGGGCGAGTTCGCGAGGGCAGGTGCACCGCAGGAGCTGTCACCAGAGGGCCGATCATCACAGGGCGCCGGCTGGGCAGTGCCAGTGGGGGTGCCCATGGTCTGGGGCACGAGGTCCAAGGGCACCGCCAGGGGGGGCTGGACAGTAGGGGTACCCGGTTCCACCAGTGTGGGTGAAAGGGAAGGTCTGGCGCACGGCATCTGGGTGCAGGGGGCGACCGGAGTAAAGGCACGGAGGAAGCGACGATTGCGCAGTGTCAGGCGGCCCAAGCCATCGACCTTAACACGGTACTGATCGTGACCCAGCGACTCGACCACCATCCCCGACCGGTCCCACTTGAGCGGATTTGGGCCTCGCTGGTTCTGGAGAAACACCGACTCACCGGGTGCCAGCGGGTGGAGCGGCCGTGCATGTGCCCCCAGAGACTCGGTAGTACGTGACATCCGCGTCAGGGGGCCTCTTCCTTGGCCGCCCATGCCTGGCACCAGAGCGGCCGGACATTTGGGTTTGAGAACTTTTCCAGTCTGTTGGCGAAGGACAGCGAATCCCTAAGAGGCCGGCCAAAGATGATTTGCGCCGGAGAGAGGTTGCAGTCAGGGTCGGGCGTGTTCTGTAGCTGCAGCATGGCGCGCAGGAAGCGGTCAAGGTCAAGACTGCCGGAAGGGCCAGTGTTCGACACCAGAAGGCGCTTAGCCGTCTTCACAGCGACCTCTGCTCTGCCGTTAGATTGTGGGAAGCTGACAGAGGACACACGGTGCTTGATGTTCCACCGACGGAGGAAGTCTTCTGTGTGACTCGCAGTGAACTCTGGGCCCCCGTCGCTCGAAAGTTCCTCCGGTACGCCAAACATCGAGAAGAATGTACGGAGGTGGCGCACTAGGCCGGCCGACCCACCCAGATTAGTTCCTGCCGCTGAGCTCAAGACCTCCAGCCCGAAAGGTGGTCCCCGACAACCAAGTAGTGGCGACCCCCATAGTCAAAGAAATCAGCAAAAACCGCTTTGAACGGGGTGGAGGGCAGCGAGGATGGCAGGGGGGGCGTGGCTGCCTGCGACGGGGCTTACGGTTACAATCAGTGCATCCGTCCCTTGTGGCTCGGATGTCCCTAGACATCCCAGGCCAATACACTATAGCCCGGGCACGTCGTTCCATCGCAGAGGTTCCCTGGTGGGCGGCATGCAGGTGCCTCAGGACCCTGGGGCGGAGGGACTGAGGAACCACAAGGCGGTCATGATATAGTAAAACGCCGTCCTGGGCATAGATGGACTCACAGACCGGTGACAGGCTCGCTAGAACAGGGTCCTTGGCATCAACCCCATCCCCTTGCGCAATGAGGCGTAGCAGGTGGGACAGGCATGGATCTGCCGCCGTCTCGCACGCAAGGAGGGGCCATGAGATAGCGCAAAGCCCCTGCGCGTCGTCACGGATGGAAGCCATGTGAGCCGCCTCCACCCCATCGTAAGCGCTACACATGTCAAGTAAGAGACCATTAACCGAGCCAAAAGGGGAGGGGTGTCTCGAGGTTGCATCAGCCGCATGGTTACTCCTGCCCGGTAGGTGCACAACACTGAAGTGCCACGGGAGGGTCCACTGCTTGAGCCTGAACAGGCGGGAGTTAGTTATCTCATCCAGCGTGCGGTCACCGAAGATCTTCACCAGAGGCTTATGGTCCGTGACAACAACGAGATCATCACAACCCTGCATGAAATACCTTGTCTGTTCCAGGCCCCATGCCACGGCCAGGGTCTCACCCTCGATGGCGGCATAGCGCTGCTCCGCCGAGGACAGGAAACGGAAGCCAGTGAGGGTGATCCGCCATCCTTCCATGCAGCAGTCCGGTACACCAGAGCTACAGTCGCAGTGCTATTGAAGGAGGAAGTAACCAATGCCGCATCTAGACCAATCAGGGCGGAGACAAGTCCGCCTCCGCATGTCAAAGATCTCCACACCCTCATGGATAGCCGCAATTATGGCCAGTTTGGACGCTTGGAAAGCCTCCTCCAGTTCAGGCGACCATGAGAACTTGCAGCACGGGCTGAGGAAGGGCTTAAATGGCGCCATCCTGTCACGCAGCTGGGCATAGTTGGCCACCTGGTTGACGAGGCCGAACTAGCTCCCAGTCGTGGAGACCGGGGTGGGGAAGTCCCGGATAGCGTCTAAGTACTTTGGCAGCGGTTCGATCGTAGAGTCCGAGACTCTGAAGCCAGCAAAGTCGACAGTCCTCTCCGCGAACTGGAATTTGTCCGGGTTCAACAGGACACCCGAACGCCCGACGCGAGTAAGGAAGTCGATGGTCCTCCACCAGTGCTGTTCCAAGTCCATGTCGTAGTGGATCGTGTCATCGACACACCGTTCCTTGCGCTCCCAGTCAGATAGGATAGCATCGAAACAGGGGTTGTAACCATCCCCAGACGACAGGAATCCTTGTGGCGCCCTGGTATAGCGCCAGCAGCCAAAGGGCGTGATGAAGGTAGTCAGGTGACGATCTGATTTGCGCAGGGCCACACTATGATAGCCGTTCCAGGCGTCCGTGACCGTCTTCCAGGTATCCTTCGGGATACGGCGTGCAAGGTGGAATGGGGACTCAGTAGCGAAAGTCTCACGCTGGCAAAACTTGTTAAGGGGGGACAGGTCTACAGTCCGACGGGGAGAACTGTCGTGTTTCCGAGTGACCACCATGCGGTGGCACCAAGTCACTGGCTCACCGTAGGGCACCCATTCAATCACTCCGAGGGCTTCATCCTGGAGGAGGTCATCATAAACCCTCTGTTGCCAGTGTAGGCGCACGGTGGCAGCAGTGTGGCATGCTTTAGGTGTGGCCGCCGGGTCCACGTGAATCTCGACAGGCGGCCCCTCCATGCACGGCAGCGGACGGTGTGGGCACGTGTTGAATGTAGATGATCTCTGGCAGATCTCTGAAGTAGCCAAGCCCTCATCCGGCCGTTGTTTTCCTGCATGCACGGTAACGGCAACTCTGGGGGGCGTGGCGGGGGGGTCTTTGCGCTGGGGGCATGAACATTGGGTTCCGTTGGCGTCGTCAGCACCCCTGCAGCCCCCAACAGCAGACCGTGAGGCATTGATCGACGGCGACTCGTCCGATGGACCGAGGATGGCGGTGCCATGCCCGTCCCCCAGTCCCCTGGTACAGATGCTGGATGGGAAGTCCCCTGGCAAGAGGTTGAGCCTGAGCAACGACACATAGGAGAGGTACATGGTGTGAACCGAGCTGCTCACGTACACCATGGAACGGCAGGAGGTCGCTGCGCCATCGACCGGTGTAGTGGAGAGCCTAGTGAAGAATGCCCCTTCAATGGTTATGGGTGAGCGGTTCACAGCTGACATGCTGAGGGCAACAGGGTGCAGGTCAGCGCGTGAGAAGCCGCATGCAAGGAACTCAGCTAGGGACCACAAGTCCAACTGTGCACCAGTGTCCGCAATGGCAGATACAGTGGCCGCAATATGCAGCCCCCCTCTGCAGGCACTGCCCCGCGGTGCCGCTGGCTGTCGACTGAGACTATAACAGACACCCGCGGGTGGTCCCTGAGCCTTGCGCGCCTCCACTCGCCTTTTGAGAAAATGTGATGTGCAAGTCTGATCGGCGTAGGTTCGTGGGCAGGGTCGCGATTGGTAAGGGTCCGACACCGGCCCCCATGACGCTCGTCAGGGTGGGACCCAGACTGGACTGATAAGATCTGGGAGATTGGTCCCAATTCAGCAGCTGCCTGTTGGCTGCCAGATGGCGGTTGTTGTCGCCTGTTTTGCCGCCGGGCCCTGTAGCAGTCGATGCAAACCCGGTGGGGCTTGGCGTTCCACCCCTGGGGCCCCTCTGTAAAAACCTTAAAATAGTTTTTGCAGTCCGGACAGACAGCAAGCTTCGCTTTGTCCACTGGGGCTGGGCTGGGGGCGGGGCTCACCTGTGGGACCTTGTCTTGGCGCCGGAATGATGATATGGCAGACAGAGAGGAGGATGGGAGGGCATTACGGGCCATTTCCTTATTTTCAACCAGTGCGATGTCGACTCTGGGGTGATCCAGCTTCGGGCCTTGAAGCGCGGGGCCTGGGACGACGCCACGGTGCCCGGCGGGTTCAAATGGGCAAGTCCGCGGTTCGCTAGCAGAGCAATGGCGAGAGCTTCAGATACATCCGTGGTACTGAAGTCGCAGCCCGGGACAGAACAACCAATGACGACCATGGCTCCTTCATGAAGAAATACACTCCTCAATGTCAGGTTTTAGCGTTTAATGACAACGATGAAGGAGCCCTGGACAATACAAATGGGACAACATAAGCCAACGTAAACATAACCAAGCTTAATGTAAAATAATGTAAACACAAACTTACAGATAATCAGCGGGAAGCCTCTCCAGCCACCTTACCGAGCAAAGAACAGTAACTCGCTAGTTCTTCCCTCTGCCACTATTTTATTCCCCTTCCTGTACTGCCACCTAGTGGTGGGAGAGAAACCCTGCAGAAATCATCCGAAGAAGAAGTGCTTGTTAAGGAGGAGGGGGTTGGCAAGGCTTGAGGTTAATTAGATGATACCACCTTAACTTAAAGACCCATAACGTAATTTTTCTACCTTAAAAATCTACGTTTCTTACTCGTTTTGATGACACACTAACATTCTGATGCGTATCTTCGAGCAGTCACTCCCCAGCAGCGTCCCGAGGCTCAGAAACTGCACTATGTAACATTTCCATCCGGGACGCCGCCGTGACGTTGCAGCGCCGCGTCACTTTCTGGCAAACGGATATGAACCAGACATGAACACAGCGGGTGTTTGAACGCATCATGGAGGCTTCAGCAGAGAAACGCAAGGAAACATTACTGGGGAAAGAGAGGAGAAGAAAGAGAGGAAGGGACAGAACAAGAGTCGAGATAAGACTGTCTGTTACTGGCTGGAGGGAATCACCGTACAGGTACGATGAAGATGATGAAGGTTAGCCGTTGAATGGGGGGGTGGATGGATGGATGAATGCTACTTAGAAAGCACAGCAGTGTAAAAGGCCCATGATGAACATAAACCGCTCCAGCTGGGGTGGAGGAGGCGTCACACCACTCGGCTTCAGACAACAGATGACAATGGAAAGAGGATAACTCTTCTGAAAATCCACAATGGACTTGCTCAAGAGGCCCACGTGAAGGTTTATCATGGTCCTCACAGTTTAGATTTAGATTTAGATTTCGATTTAGATTGATTTATTTCGTTTATGGATATGCATTCCATTGACATTCAGTATTTGTGAGATGAACAAAGAAATTTACATGCCCACGCTCAAAACGGAGCAAGATGAAAACAACCTTACATTTCCTGCCCCCTTTTTGACAACAAATAATCTTAATGATTACACATACACAACTAGTTATAATATCGTAACAGACAAACCAGACACAATATCTCCAAAATAATACAAATGAATACAGAATGAATGAATGAATGAATGAATGAATGAATGAATGGAATGAATGAATGAATGAATACAAAACCTTGAATACAATGCAAGCAAACAAAACAAAGGAAAATGTATACCTGACAAATATTATTATGGGCAAAATAGATAATTATGTCCAAGCTGCAAAACAATATGAGGCACAATAAAATTTATGACGGTTCATATGAGGCTGCGTCAGGTTCGCTGTAGGACGGAGAGATGCAGAAATTCATTCCTGCCAGCAGCATCACCCTGAAGAACAAGACTGACTGATTATAATTTCATATAATGTTATATTGTTAAAAAAAAAAGAGTGAGCTTTTACAATGCTGAATTTCCCCTCTAGGATGAATAAAGTATTTTTCATTTCATTTAATAATCTCATTGTTCTATTTTGTATACTTTTTTTCAGCTGTACTATTTTTTTACAGTCCTTCATTATAAAGGGAATTCCAAAGTTTGAAACCCACAACTGATACACACATTTGCTTTAGAGTTGTCCGTACACACTGCTGCTTGAAATGACCTTTCCTTCTATGCTCTTCATTCTCTGAGGTGAAAACAAGCATTCTTTGTAACTTAGATAGCAGTGCTTCACTTTTGGCCTTAAACATAACGATCAATGTCTGTAAATGAACTAGCTCCTGTCATTTCCAAAATCGAGAGTTAATAAATAATGTGTTAGTGTGTTCACGATAATCAACTTTATGAATGATCCTAATAGCTCTCTTTTGTAGAAGATACATAGGGCTCGAAAGGGTGATGTCTGGGACTGGGAAAACCGCAATGCATTGTGGGTCTCACGGTCAACTGTCAAGCTTATTTACGCCAACTGCATGCACAATGCTGCTCTCATTCTTTTAGTTTTTATTTACAAGTTTGTTACAACTTTAAAACATGGTGCAATCGTGCTGGATCATTAAATGCCATGATCCTTCACATGATCGTTCCGGTAAATAAAAAAAAAAGAGATGGGGTGCTCTGTTCCAATGCAAAGCCAGGCAGCTCGGATATGTGAGCTAACGAAGAAACACTGAATGACCCACCCTGGACAGCAGCCATGAGACGGTTACATGCTGCCATTCCGACATACTGTCATTTCAACATCCCACCATTCCGACACACAAACGTCCACCATCCTAACGAGGCTTTCCATGTAAGGAAACATGTTAATGAAAGAGTGACTGACTCAGCGCTGTCCGGTACTGAACTGCAACGGTGATGAAGAGTCCCTGATGAGAAGTTCTGCTTCTGCAGATGAATAAATACTTGCTGCCAACAACACAATTTGGTAAAATGCCAAGAAATGAAAAAATTAAATATAGTTTTCCCTTCAAACCATCGATATATGAAACTGCGGTGCGCTTGCACACAAACAGACAAGAGGAAACCAGACGGATGCGATGACAGCAAATAGTTAGATTACGGATCTAAAATGTAAAAAGAAAGAAGAAGCTACAAGATTTAGCTATAATAACAGGAGGCTACTTCAATCTTCTTGTATTGGTTTTTAAATTATGTTGAGAGTGAGCGCGCTGGTGATTTCTTTAATTGTGCTCTGATTAATTTCCAAACTAAAGTTTTAGCCTCTGAAATCAGATTTAAACAGTTCTGATGGAGCTGGTTAATCTGGATGATGCAGCCTCATTCTGAATATTTCACTGAACCTGGACGACCCGCGGCGTCTGGAGATAAAGAGTTTAGTGTGACGTGCGTAATGCTGTCCAACATGAAGGAAGCTGGACATCATTCACATGTTTTCTCTCGAATTAGTGACTTCAGGTGTCACCTGCAGCGCCGTCATATCTGTAACTGCAGTTATTAATGCTGCGTATGATGCCAGCGGGCACGAAGACGCACGGCTCTGTGGAGACTCTGCTCCAGCTCCGGTGACTGACTGTGTTTCTGCTTCAGTCAGTGATCCTGAGATTCAGACATGAATCCAACATGTTTCAGACCAGTTACATTCATACGTGGAGGAGAGGATATTTCCCATTTCAGGAGATTTTGATAACAGATTATTAAGTTGGTTTGGAACGTTGTGGAGTCCGTCTGCTGTAATGACATGGGGGCCCACGTCAGATGGAGGAATGTCGGAATGGAGATTACCTCCCGTAAAGGTGCAGACATAGGCCTACTCTTACTCTCTTTCCTCCTTTTGTAGATCACGTCCTCACTCGTTGCAGACTGACTTCTAGAGTTCATTATAACTGACTTTATTTTAAACATAATAACGGGCGTGTGGGAGAACTGCGTATGAAATGAATGAAACCGTCCAGACTGCGGATGCTAATGCATCTGGGACACACGGAGGAGAAAGTTGCAGATAACGCCAGATTTACACGGAGAAGAAGGAGTCAGGAGATGGATGCAGCAGTCAGTGCAACTGCAACATTCTCTCCAATTCCATCCATTTTCCCACCAGTTTGAGTCGGTGTCACGCAGCACTGCGCTGTATAAACCAAAACTCTTGCCCATGAAGCCCACAATGCATTGCAAAATGTCATGTGCCCTTTCGAGCTCTATGGCTTTGTGTTGCACTTATATGTTACCCCAAACTTCCTTACAATAACTGATATATGGAAAAATAAGTGCACAATACAGTGTTCGCATTGTCTTATAATCCAATAGACATTTTACCTTATTTACCATAAAAAATACTCGTAAACATCCTTTTTCTCACATATGGAAATGGGATTTCTATGTCAGACCATCATCCAATGTTACCCCCAAAAAGCAAAGTTCAGAAACCCTTTAAATATTGATTCCATTTATTGACAAAACAGCATCTTCCTCCCTTTTTTTCTTACCAAAAATAATAAACTTTGTTTTTTTAATATTAAATGATAACTTATTGGTGTCAAACCATCTCTTTAGTTTCACCATTTCCTGTTCAACAGTATTTTTAAGTCTTTTAAAGGTATAGTCCAAAGTTTCCCCCCAGAAAATAAACGTTTAACTTGTGCAAATGAAATCCATATCAAACCGCGTCTTTGAGCCTCTACTCGCGTGCAGTGGTGAGTTTGGATGCAACTCCCTCTCCTCCCATCTGTAATTCGCTCTTTAGCTTTGTCATGGTCTGGTTGGGACATTTCTGGGTGGAGATTTTTGTTTATATCTTCAGCCAATGACAGAGCTAAGGACATGATGCTGTGTGGGAATAAGCTCATGATTGGAGCAGATGCCAGTCACTCGAACTCTCGAAGAAAGAAAAAAGAAAGAAAAAAGAAAGAAAAAAAAAGAAAGAAAAACGGCGGATACAGCGAAGAAAAGGTAAGAGCTTTAGATAATGGAAGTTGGAAAACCAGGGTTAATATTGGTTTGGCTTTTACCCGCTTCTGAGCTCTGAAGGAGTCGTTGAAGCTGAATAGACTGAAGAACGAGGCGGCCATTAGCCTGAGAGGGAGGGGGTCAGTTTGAATACTGTTGTTTGCAAACAGAAATGGTGGGGGGACTTCAGACTCTACCTTTAAGTCATGTCTGGAACAGTAAAAATTTGTCATCCGCGAATGATACACATTTCAATAACTTAGATGTATCACATACATCATTTACAGATAAAATAAAAAATTTAGGTCCAACCACAGAACCCTGTGGAATTCCACATTCAATCCACATGTACTCGGATGTATTGCCACCAAAGTCCACAAACTGTTCTCTGTTTGTCAAATAGCTTTTTAACAAATCTAAAGGTATTCCTCTTATACCAAATGAATATAACTTTGAGAATAAAATTGAATGGTCTATTGTGTCAAATGCCTTTTTAAGGTCAATAAACACCCCTTATGGTATATTTCTTACTGTCAATTGATGTCGCTATGTCTTCTATTATATTCATTACAGCTAAAGCTGTGGATCTGTTGGAGCGAAAGCCAAACTGGCTTTCACTCAGCAACCTATTTTTTTTTTTTTTATAAATCTGTCTAATTTTTCCACAAACATTTTTTCGAGTATTTTAGAGAATTGTGACAGTAATGACACAGGTCTACAATTAGTATATCTATGGTTGTCTCCAGCTTTATAAAGTTGTATAACCTTTGCTATTTTCATTTTATTTGGGAAAGTCCCTGTACAAAAGGAAAGATTAATGATATAACAAAAAGGTTTAATGATAGTCTGTCGTCCTTTTCACAATCACCATATCTAACTCATCACTATCTGTTGATGTCTTATTTTTCAGTTTCGCTACCATTGCTATAATTTCATTTTCACTGACATTGCCTAGAAACATAGACTGAAGCACTCCACTCCCCCTCTTCTTTCCCTCTGTACTTCCCCATCTTTATGTTCTTCAATAGTCTTTGCCAAACTGAGTACAACATTTTCAAAGAAAGAATGAAATTCATTAGCTACCTCAGTCAAGTTTTTTACAGTCTTATTTGCCTCATTTATAAAATGGCTTGGTGGGTTTATGGGCCCAAAGTTTTCTCAATAACCTTGTTCAAAATTTTCCAAGATTCTTTAATATTGTTTGTATTTTTCTCCAATATTCTAATATTCCTTCTTAACTTGTCTCATTGTTGTTGTTAATTTATTCCTATAAACTTTATATGTTATTTCTGCAGCCTTGTTTTTAATTTTATGAAGGATCTGTAAAGTCTGTTTTCTTTTTGCAAGCATTTTGTAATCTCTTCATGATCCAGGGCTTTCCCTTTTTGCTGTCCCTTTGCTTCCATTTCACCTTTGGACAATGTATTTCATACAGTGATAAATATCTATTAAGAAATGCCTCATATGCAGCATTTCCCTCTCCCACATACATCTCTTTTCAGTCTGCTTTAATTAAATCCTTCCTAAACTTGTGTGTTGCCTCTTCAGTTCTTCTCCTTGCATACCTACAGTATGTATTGTCTCCTCCACATTTTTATTCATTTTACAGTCATAGGTGAGAAACACCGATAAATACTTAGGCTATATGATTAATCCCTAGTCCACTTTTCATACTATATTCCATGGCATTTGTATAAATATGATCATAGGCGCCGATTCCGTTGGTGCTTCAGGGCCCGAGCACCCACGGAAAAAACTGAGCACCCACGTGGGATTGATGGCAAAGTCGGTCTCATCAAGCATCCACTGCAGTGTTTCCCTACACTGACTCAGTCATGGACTTCCTCAGCTATATTATTAACGTGCCTTCAACATGAACAGAATAAAATCTTTTCACATGGAAAATGTAAAAAATTTCTTAATTGAAGCTGGATTATTGCTTCTAGAAGCCAGCAGCAGTAGAACTCTCTTCTGTCAGATATCGCATTTGCACGTGAACACAGCATGGAGACCGGTATGTCAGGATGAAAACACAGCGCAGCCAGAACGTGGCGCACAGACCTGATGTGAATCAGCCAACAAGGTCTCAGAAGGAATACAGAGAATGCAGTATCATGTGTTTCACCGAGACATGGCTGCATGAACACATCCCGGACTGTAATGCGTCTGTACACGGCTTCAAGACGGTCCGTGCAGACCGAAATAAACAGCTCAGCTAAAGGGAGACGGAATTACAGTGCTGGTCAATCAGCGTTGGTGCCATCCAGGACACATCACTGTCAAGGAGAAGATCTGCACAAGAGACATTAAACTGTTAGCTGTGAGTTTCCGTCCATATTATTTACCCAGAGAGTTTGCCTGTTATTCAGGTAGCAGTTTATATAATACCAGGTACCGCACCAGAGACAGCCTGTGATGTCATCAGCTCCGTCGTGGCTAAACTACAAACACAGCATCCAAACTCATTATGGCGATCTCTGGAGACTTCAACAACGTCTCCCTCTCTGCTACGTTATCAACTTTCCAGCAGTTTGTCAGCTGCTCCACCAGAGAAAATAAGATGTTGGACTTATTTTATGCAAATACAAAGAATGCATACAGCTCCTCTGCCCTGCCTCCTCTAGGAAGATCTGATCATAATCTGGTTCTTCTCACCTCCACCTACAAGCCCATCGTTCAGCAGCAGCCAGTCATTAGGAGGACGATTAAAACCTGGTCTACTGAGGCTGAAGATGCTCTGAGAGGGTGCTTTGAGGCCACAGACTGGAATGTCCTCTGTGAACCTCATGGAGATGACATCAACACCATGACTGAGTGTGTGACAGATTACATAAACTTCTGTGTGGACAACATCGTTCCAACAAGAACAGTGAGGTGCTTCCCCAATAACAAACCCTGGATCACCAGTGACCTGAAAAAGCTGCTGAACATAAAAAGAAAGCTTTCAGGGATGGAGACAGGGGAGTTACTGAAGACCACACAAAAACAACTGAAAACAAGACTAAGAAGTGAAGGAGGACGAAGGAAGAAGTTGGAGAGCAGCTCAGAGTGAGGGATGTGTGGTCGGGAATGAAGAAGATCACTGGCTTCAAGTTAAAGGGGGACCAGACTGATGGAGGTCTGGACAGAGCTAACGGACTGAACATGTTCTTCAATAGGTTCAGTTCCCCCCTGCCGACAACCCAACACACCACACACCCTCCATGAGCCCACAGCTTTCCTGTCCCACCTCCACTCTGTCCCCTGCACCTCAGTCATGGACCTGAACACAGCCTCCTCTCCCCCACATCAGGACATCCTGAGACCTCCTCTCCCCCCACATCAGGACATCCTGAGACCTCCTCTGTCTCCACATCAGGACATCCTGAGACCTCTTTTGCCTCCACCTCCAGCCTGACTGTCTCCTGTGACCAGGTCAAGAAACAGCTAGAGAAACTGAACCGGAACAAGGCTGCAGGTCCAGATGGTGTCAGTCCCAGAGTTCTCCAGACCTGCTCAGAACAACTATGTCCGGTTCTCCAGCACCTTTTTAACACCAGCCTGAGACAGAACAGAGTTCCTCTGCTGTGGAAAACATCCTGTCTTGTTCCAGTCCCTAAAAACCACAACCAGCTGAACCAAATGACTACAGACCAGAACCAGGACCAGAACCAAATGACTACAGACCAGTTGCCCTGACATCTCAATCATGAAAGTCCTGGAGAGACTCTTACTGGCTCACCTCAACAAGCAAGTAAATACCTTTCAGGACCCATTCAGTTCGCATATCGTAATGGGCTTGGGGTTGAAGACGCCATCATCTTCTTGCTTCAGAGAGCCCCTCTCATCTGGACCAGTCAGGCAGCACTTTGAGGGTCATGTTCTTTGATTTTTCAAGTGCATTTAATACTATTCAGCTGCTTTGCTATGTCAGAAGCTCCATAACTTCCAGGTGGATCCTCCACAACCCCCTGGATTTACGACTACCTAACAAACAGACCACAGTTTGTGAGACTGAAAGGTTGTGTGTCTGAGATGGTGATCAGCAGCACTGGAGCACCACAAGGAACTGTACTCTCACCATTCCTCTTTACACTGTACCCTCAGACTTCCGGTACAACTCTGATCCTGTCATCTGCAGAAATACTCTGATGACTCTGCAGTTGTGGGGTGTATCAGTGATGGACAAGAAGCCGAGTACAGGGAACTGGTCAGTCAGTTTGTGAAATGGTAACAATCAGCTCATCTTAAATACCAGCAAGACTAAAGAGATGATTGTTGACTTCAGGAGGAGCAAGAATAAGCAGCATAGTCCTGTCTACATCCTGGAAGAGGAGGTGGAGGTGGTGGAGAACTACAAATACCTTGGAGTTCAGCTCGACAACAGACTCGACTGGAAATGCAACACTGACTACATCTACAAGAAAGGTCAGAGCAGACTGAAGCTGAGACCATTCAACGTCTGCACCAAGATGTTGCAGATCTTCTACAAGTCTCTTGTGGAAAGTGACATCAGCTTTGCAGCATCTGCTGGGGAAGCAGCATCAGAATCAGAGACTTGAAGAAACTAAACAAGCTGATCAAGAAAGCTGGTTCTGTGCTGGGGAGAACTCTGGAGCCGCTGGAGCTGATCGTTCAAAAAAGAATGCTGCACAAGCTGATGAAGATGATGGAGGACTCTTCCTCCTCTCCACAACACGGTGAAGAATCAACAGAGTGTGTTCAGTGGGAGGCTGCGTCAAGTTCGCTGTAGGACGGAGAGATACAGGAATTCATTCCTGCCAGCAGCATCACCCTGAAGAACAAGACTGACTGACCCACTGACAATATTATTATTATTATCAATGTTATATTGTTAAAAACAACAACAACAAAAAAAACAAAAAACAAAGAAAAACGAAAAAAAGAGAGCTTTTTTACATTTTACATTGTCGAATTTCCCTTCTGGGATTAATAAAGTATTTTTCATTTCATTTCATTCATGATATTCAAAATCATACAATTCATAGTCTGTGTGTTCTGTTCTAGAAAGCGATTGGAATGTTGTCTTACCCGCCTGATCCATAGCCTTCAAGCGCTCCAAACAAGGATGCGCCATGTCAGTCATATGGGTCATTTACAAACAATTCTTCTTTTTCCCCAACACGTAGTCTTCACCTCTCAAAACAAGTGTGGACATCGTTCATCATACTAACAGGCACAATCATTTATATTTATCCAAATCCTTGAGCTCTCGAATCGTGACAAGCCTCTTCAGGTGTTCCATTTAACCGAATCATGACTTTACAATTTCATGTCCATGTTGCTTGTCCCTTCTTTTCTTTGCAGAGGATGCGTGCGCGTCTATCGATATCAGCACTCTTCTTTGTAAGGTGTTCATTGATGGAAACTCCAGTTCCCTTCAACTTTCTTGCCTGCTGTAGTAACTCTGTTTTGTGTTTATGATTCACAAACCGCATTACAACAGCTGGCTTGGTTCCATTGGCCTTCCTGGGGAGAGTATGGCACTCTGAAGAGCCATGTTCTGCCAAGAAGTTTATAATGTGCCATTCTAATGATTGAAGCTCATCTGCTGGGGCGTCTTCAGCTTCCTTGTCACGAGTGGCCACAGTTCTCGCATATGTTCGGTGCGCTGTTCCCAATCCACTTATTATCACTTTATCCTTTCTGGTGTATTGTTCAAGTTCATCAGTTCTCAATTCCAGATGATCAATTTTCTTATCTCTCTCCTTAACAATGTTTTTCAACACTTTGATTTCATTCATCAACTCTATAAGAGTGTCTCGCTGTTTGGCCACTGTTTTTACGTCTTCCGCAGGGAGCACAGAGATTTTTGAATGTCCTTGAGTTTCTTTTGTTTCACACTCATTTTTGATCTATTGATCCTTCCAACTCTATGGCTCTCATAGTAGCTCCTTGCTGCAGTATAGAAAGCTTCATCAGCCACATGTTTCCAAAACATCCCTGAAAGTCTGGATGGACCTGAAACGAACAGAGCACAGGAGACAGCCTTGAAATCTCCCTGTACTGGAAGAACAGGGGAAAACTCTTCAACAAGAACAGAAAGACTCTTGGTTAAAGCATCTACAAGCTGTGATACTCCATGCTAGCCTTGCAGGGTTCCCAGACTTTTGGTTTTTGGGCCATTTTCCTTTTCTGTTGCATCAATGAAGTAAAAGATGAAAGCAAAACATTGATATATCCAAGAAAGTAAATGTGTTATCTTTAACTTCAGTCCTATTGGAGCTCATTTTGCAGAACTGCTTACAAGAACAGACATTTGGAGTAGGGATGCCCAAACTTTTGCATGTAACTGTTTTGTGGTCGTAGACTGAGTATACACTATTGTTTGTAATGTAGCATTTCCATTGACTTCATGTGTTCTGCTCTGGCTGCTGGTGTTTCTGTGTCTCCCACATGCTCTGAAAGTGAAAACTCATCCGTGTGCCATGGATTCTTCCTCAGCGCGACTAACTGTCTGTTAACTGTTGTGTCCCGCAGGGCTCACACTTGCTTCAACCGCCTGGACCTCCCTCCCTACCCCTCCTTCTCCATGCTGTACGAGAAGCTGGTGACCGCGGTGGAGGAAACCAGCACGTTTGGCTTAGAGTGACGGCATCCAGGAAACCGAGAGAGAGAGACATCTGGACATATGTGTCTCACTGAGGCCAGACACGCAAAATAAACTGAAATCCTCAAAAGGCAACTAAACCCCCTCCCCCCCCCCCGCCATCCATCAGCATGCAGGCTGCATTCCAATTCCCGGCCTTGCTTCATCATGTCCACGCTGGTGAAGAATCGGAAACATCTGGAGAGCTGTACAGTACACTTTCTCATCTCCATGGTAACCAGTGTTGACTGAGCCACATGTGTGCTTTATCTCTTTAGTTAATGGCCTTGGTTACTGGACTGGTACCTTCACTTCTCCTCGGCTGGACCTTGAACTGTGTCTGTCATGCAGGACCTACGGTGTTAGGAAACACACTGCACCCTCACACACCAACACATTTCATACAGGTGGGACATTTTCTCGGTGTTTGCGGACCAGTGTTTCCCCTGCAGATCTCCCATAAGCAATAGAAAACAGGACATTTTAGACATTTCCTGAACTGCTGGCTGGATGCAGGGGAAGCACGGGCCCGCACAAATACACAAATCAGCTGTTCTATGAGGGAACATTTCGTTGTTTTCACAGCTTTATTTCTGTAGGGTTAAAAAACTGTTTCAGACACATGGTGATTATAATGATGGCAGGATATGGTCATTTACCTCCAACTCTTCAAAGGTGCACAACATCACGGCCGGGCAGTTGGACTGGACTTCGAAACGCAGTTAGATTCGCTCTGTGTGTAACACCGTCGAATATAAATGCAAGGCTTCGTATGTGAGATGAGTTACACACAAACAGTATGAAACAGAAGCTCGGTGACCGTATAGTCGCTGCCAGTGAAGGTGATGAATGTACCAAACCCGTGAGTGAATGTACAAGCCTCCCGCTCCCCCCCAAATCAACGATGACATGACTACAGAGACAAGATATCAACTGTGACACGACTGCAGAGACGAGATATCAACAGTGACACGACTGCGGAGACGAGAAATCAACAGTGACACGACTGCGGAGACAAGAAATCAACAGTGACACGACTGCGGAGACGAGAAATCAACGGTGACACGACTGCAGAGACGAGAAATCAACAGTGAAACGACTGCGGAGACAAGAAATCAACGGTGACACGACTGCAGAGACGAGAAATCAACGGTGACACGACTGCGGAGACGAGAAATCAACAGTGACACGACTGCGGAGACGAGACATCAACGGTGACACGACTGCGGAGACAAGAAATCAACAGTGAAACGACTGCGGAGACGAGAAATCAACGGTGACACGACTGCGGGGAGAATGGGACGACTGCGGAGACGAGAAATAACGGTGAGACGACTGCGGAGACGAGAAATCAACGGTGACACGACTGCGGAGACGAGAAATTAACAGTGACACGACTGCGGAGACGAGAAATCAACGGTGAAACGACTGCGGAGACGAGACATTAACAGTGAGACGACTGCGGAGACGAGAAATCAACGGTGACACGATCGGGAGACGAGACATCAATGGTGACACGAATGCGGAAATGAGACATCAACAATTACACAACTGCGGAGACGAGACATCAACAGTGACACGACTGCGGAGACGAGAAATCAACAGTGACACGACTGCGGAGACGAGACATCAACAGTGACACGACTGCGGAGACGAGAAATCAACAGTGACACGACTGCGGAGACGAGAAATCAACAGTGACACGACTGCGGAGACGAGAAATCAACAGTGACACGACTGCGGAGACGAGAAATCAACAGTGACACGACTGCGGAGACGAGACATCAACAGTGACACGACTGCGGAGACGAGAAATCAACAGTGACACGACTGCGGAGACGAGAAATCAACAGTGACACGACTGCGGAGACGAGAAATCAACAGTGACACGACTGCGGAGACGAGAATCAACAGTGACACGACTGCGGAGACGAGAAATCAACAGTGACACGACTGCGGAGACGAGAAATCAACAGTGACACGACTGCGGAGACGAGAAATCAACAGTGACACGACTGCGGAGACGAGAAATCAACAGTGACACGACTGCGGAGACGAGAAATCAACAGTGACACGACTGCGGAGACGAGAAATCAACGGTGACACGACTGCGGAGACGAGAAATCAACAGTGACACGACTGCGGAGACGAGAAATCAACAGTGACACGACTGCGGAGACGAGAAATCAACAGTGACACGACTGCGGAGACGAGAAATCAACGGTGACACGACTGCGGAGACGAGAAATCAACGGTGACACGACTGCGGAGACGAGAAATCAACAGTGACACGACTGCGGAGACGAGAAATCAACAGTGACACGACTGCGGAGACGAGAAATCAACAGTGACACGACTGCGGAGACGAGAAATCAACGGTGACACGACTGCGGAGACGAGAAATCAACAGTGACACGACTGCGGAGACGAGAAATCAACAGTGACACGACTGCAGAGACGAGAAATCAACGGTGACACGACTGCGGAGACGAGAAATCAACAGTGACACGACTGCGGAGACGAGAAATCATCAACAGTGACACGACTGCGGAGACGAGAAGAGTTTGGCATCACAGAGGAACCGAGGTCGGGGGTTCCTGGGTCAGAGTTGCGTCTGCTTTAGTGCCTCTTAGCTTTTAGGGAAAAACTGACACCTGGTGGAGCTTTGGTTAAGAAAGTCTGATTCCAGCAGCAGAGTGGAAGATGCGTGGCACCGCTGCTGTGGAGGCGGATCATCACGCATGATGCTGACGTCACTGCTTATCCATGACTGTAGAGCGTCAGATGTCAGCCCAGTTCTGTGAAGACCATTTGCTTTCCTAAGTGCACAGCCCCTCCCACGCTCACACACTCCTTTTATACATGAGAAGAACACACACTTGCTCATTTTCTGCAAGTGCATGCCAGATTACACTTGCTGTCCAGGCACCTGTCAGAGCCAGACCGCCGGGGCTGGGGTCATGGCCGAGCACCCTCCCGCGTGAACTGTGAGGGTGTACGCTGGTATCCCAGCCCCCTCCCCTCCCCGATAATGCATGCAGGACACCCTGCTCAGCTCCGTGATCTGGGCCTGGCAGTATCTCCGTGGTGGCATTGTGTTATAGCTCGATATTGCATGCTGAAATAGTGCAACACACAGTCCTTTGTAGCTTTTCTGCATGAGGATATTGCTGTCCATTCAAACAAAGGGGGCTGTTAAGTTGTGTCACTTTGGTTGTGGCGCTGACTCGAAGCATGCAGCCTTATGCTTACCTGGCACTGACACACCTGTCGTGTTGCGCTCACCTGACGGGAATAGGTGCTTTAAGAACAGACAGTGAGTACATAGTTTTCTCCTCAGCAGTGTAACGTGAGTGTCTCGGCAGCATTTTTCTCAGATGTTGTCACTTTCACATGTTTGTGTCTGCCTATCTTAGTAATAGGTTAATGGTCATGGTTTATTGCTCACAATCAAGTAATGAATCAATAGGGCTGTTTTGATTTTAGAGAAATGTGAGAGCACATGTACTGTATGTGTACCACGTGTGCAGTCCTGATTGTCTCTTTGTATATAAATGTATGTGTTTGTCTGTCCTGTTGTGTGTATAAATATATATATTTTGCACCAAATGTACCAAAGTTTGGGGCTTGCAAAGTCAACCATTAGGTGTCCTCTTTACATCGGTCTAACATACCACCTCTGGCTTCTGCCATCGCCGTGCAGAGGGTCACTTCATGCTTGCTTGTCGGGCAGGTTTGTGGCATGGGCAGCAATGCTTGGCATTAGATGCACAGTGCACCTGTATGGCCAGCTTGTCCTTCACCAACATGCAGAGGAACGGGAAGACTTGGCTTCACATCCAGATGAAGCCAGATGCACCTCTCATCTCATCTAGAACATTTCCCACAGAACCCAGTTCCAATTTTCAGAATCCCACTCTATGCAAAGCTCCTGTACGTGTCTCCATTTCACTCCAATGATTGTAATAAAAGAGAACAAATGGAACATGTTGATAAATAACGTGATCTTTTTTAACCAACTAACAGTTGGAAAAAAACTGATTGAACAAGTTAAAAATAAATTGCACTTTTAGAATATTCTAAACAGAGCTTTTCTAAAGCCAAGCCAGATGTGGGTGGAGAGATGAAATGTACATGAAACTTCCAGTGGTTTAACTGCTTGTTAACACAAACCAGCCAATCACATGGTAAAAACTAAGAACTAAGGACTAATCTGACTGACACATCTTGCAGCAGCGGCACGATGAAGGCAGTCAGTCCACGTTACCTGGTATCTACCCACATGGACAGCAGCATGGACACCGAGACAGACGGCTGTAGAGAAACTCATCTAGGAATATCATCTGGTGGTACAGGAGACTCTCATCACGATGAGGTGGAACAGGAGATTCTCATCCTGATGAGGTGGAACGAGAGAGATTCTGATCACGGTGAGGTGGAACGGAAGATACTGAGCATGATAAGGTGGAACGGGTGGGGGAGATTCTCATCACTTTGAGGTGGAATGGGAAATTCTAAAAACAATAAGATGGAATGAGAGATTCTCATGATGAGGTGGAATGGGAAATTCTCATCACAATGAGGTTGTACAACGGGAGATACTCATCATGATGAGATGGAACGAGAGATATTCATCATGATGTGGAGGAATGAGAAATCCTCATCATTATGAGGTGGAACGGGAGATTCTCATCATGATGAGGTGGAACAAGTGATACTCATGATGAGGTGGAACGAGAGATTCTGATCACGATGAGGTGGAATGGGAAAGTCTCATCACGATGTGGTGGAACGGAAGATACTAAGCATGATGAGGTGAAACAAGAGATTCTGATCACAATGAGGTGGAACGGGAGATTCTCATCATGATGTGGAGGAATGAGAGATTCTCATCATAATATGGTGAAACAGGAGATCCTATTCTTGATGAGGTGGAATAGGAGAATCTGATCACAATGAGGTGGAACGGGAGATTCTCATTATAATGAGGTGGAACGGGAGATTTTCATCACTTTGAGGTGTAGTGGGAGATTCTAAAAGTTATAAGATAGAACGAGGAATGCTCATTAAATTCTCATCACAATGAGGTGGTACAACGGGACAAACTCATCATGATGAGATGGAACAAGAGATTTTCATCATGATGTGGAGGAATGAGAAATTTTCATCATGATGAGGTGGAACGGGAGGTTCTCATCATGATGAGGTGGAACAAGTGATACTCATGATGAGGTGGAACGAGAGATTCTGATCACGATGAGGTGGAATGGGAGATTCTCATCACAATGAGGTGGAACGGGAGATTCTCCTCACTTTGAGGTGTAGTGGGAGATTCTAAAAGTTATAAGATGGAACAAGGAATGCTCATTAAATTCTCATCACAATGAGGTGGTACAACGGGAGATACTCATGATGAGGTGGAACGAGAGATTCTGATCACGATGAGGTGGAATGGGAAATTCTAACAACGATAAGATGGAATGAGAGATTCTCATTATGATAAGGTGGAATGGGAAATTCTCATCACGATGAGGTTGTACAACGGGAGATACTCATCATGATGAGATAGAACGAGATTTTCATCATTATGTGGAGGAATGAGAAATTCTCATTATGAGGTGGAACGGGAGATTCTCATCATGATGAGGTGGAACGAGAGATTCTGATCACGATGAGGTAGAATGGGAGAGTCTCATCACGATGTGGTGGAACGGAAGATACTAAGCATGATGAGGTGGAACGGGAGATTCTGATCACGATGACGTCGAATGGGAGATTCTCATCACGATGAAGTGGAACGGGAGATTCTAATAGTGATTAGATGGAACAAGGGATTCTCATTAAGATGTGGTGGAATGGGAAATTCTCATCACGATGAGGTGGAACAGGAGATACTCATCACAATGAGATGGAACAAGAGATTCTCATCACAATGTGGTGGAACAGGAGATTCTGATCACGATGACTTGGCTCTGAAAATTCTCATCCTGATGAAGTAGGGCGAGAGATTCTGATCACGATGAGGTGGAACAAGAGATGTCATTATGATGAGGTGGAACGGGAGATTCTCATCACTTTGGGGTAGAATGTGAGATTCTAATAATGAGGTGGAACGGGAGATTCTGATCACGATGAGGTGGAACGGGAGATTCTCATTATTTTGCGGTGGAACGGGAGATTCTCATCACGTTGAGGTGGAATGGGAAATTCTAATAATGATAAGACGGAACGAGAGATTCTCATTATGATGTGGTGGAATGGGAAATTCTCATCACGATAAGGTGGTACAACGGGAGATACTCATCATGATGAGATGGAACGAGAGATTGACATCATGATGTGGGGGAATGACAGATTCTCATCATGAAGAGGTGGAACGGGAGATTCTCATCATGATGAGGTGGAATAAGAGAGAATCGTCACGATGTGGTGGACAGGAGAATTCTCATCCTGATGAAGTGGAACGAGAGATTCTGATAATGATAAGATGGAACGAGGGATTCTCATTAAGATTTGGTGGAATGGGAAATTCTCATCACGAAAAGGTGGAACAGGAGATACTCATCATGATGAGATGGAACGGGAGATTTTCATCACGATGAGTTGGAAAGGGGAGATTCTCATCACGAGGTGGAGGAATGAGAGAATCTCATCACGATGAGGTGGAACGGCAGATTTTCATCATGATGAGTTGGAACGGGAGATTCTCATCACGATGAGGTGGACAGGAGGATTTTCATCCTGATGAGGGTGGAACGAGAGATTCTCATCACAATGAGGTGGAACGGGAGATTCTACTCTTGATGAGGTGGAATGGGAGATTCTATTAATGATAAGATGGAACGAGAGATTGTAATTATGATGTGGTGGAATGGGAAATTCTCATCACGATGAGGTGGTACAACGGAAGATACTCATCGTGATGAGAGGGAGAGATTCTCATCATGATGTGGAGGAATTAGAGATTCTCATCATGATGAGGTGGAACGGGAGATTCTCATCACGATAAGTTGAAAGGGGAGACTCTCATCACGATGAGTTGGAACAGGAGATACTCATCATGATGAGGTGGGCATGAGGATTTTCATCACAATGTTTTGGAACGGGAGATTCTCATCCTGATAAGATGGAATGAGGGATTCTCATTAAGATTTGGTGGAATGGGAAATTCTCATCACAATGACTTGGAACGGGAGATTCTCATCACGATGTGGAGGAATGAGCCTCATCATGACAAGGTGGAAACGGGAGATTCTCGTGATGAGGTGGAACGGGAGGTTCTCATGATGAGGTGGAACGGGAGGTTCTCATCATGAGGTGAAACGAGAGGTTCTCATGATGAGGTGTAACGGGAGATTCTCATGATGATGTGGAACGGGAGGTTCTCATGATGAGGTGGAACGGGAGATTCTCATGATGAGATGGAACGGGAGGTTCTTATGATGAGGTGGAACGGGAGATTCTCATGATGAGGTGGAACGGGAGATTCTCATGATGAGGTGGAACGGGAGATTCTAATGATGAGGTGGAACGGGAGATTCTAATGATGAGGTGGAACGGGAGATTCTAATGATGAGGTGTTACGGGAGATTCTCATAATGAGGTGGAACGGGAGGTTCTCATGATGAGGTGGAACGGGAGATTCTCATGATGAGGTGGAACGGGAGATTCTCATGATGAGGTGGAATGGGAGATTCTAATGATGAGGTGGAACGGGAGATTCTAATGATGAGGTGGAACGAGAGGTTCTCATGATGAGGTGGAACGGGAGATTCTAATGATGAGGTGGAACGGGAGATTCTAATGATGAGGTGGAACGGGAGATTCTAATGATGAGGTGTTACGGGAGATTCTCATAATGAGGTGGAACGGGAGGTTCTCATGATGAGGTGGAACGGGAGATTCTAATGATGAGGTGGAATGGGAGGTTCTAATGATGAGGTATAACGGGAGATTCTAATGATGAGGTGTTACGGGAGATTCTCATGATGAGGTGGAACGGGAGGTTCTCATGATGAGGTGGAACGGGAGATTCTCATGATGATGTGGAACGGGAGATTCTAATGATGAGGTGTAACGGGAGATTCTAATGATGAGGTGTTACGGGAGATTCTCATGATGAGGTGGAACGGGAGGTTCTCATGATGAGGTGGAACGGGAGATTCTAATGATGAGGTGGAATGGGAGGTTCTAATGATGAGGTGGAACGGGAGATTCTCATGATGAGGTGGAATGGGAGATTCTAATGATGAGGTGGAACGTGAGATTCTAATGATGAGGTGGAATGGGAGATTCTCATGATGAGGTGGAATGGGAGATTCTAATGATGAGGTGGAACGTGAGATTCAAATGATGAGGTGGAACGGGAGATTCTAATGATGAGGTGGAATGGGAGATTCTCATGATGAGGTGGAACGGGAGGTTCTCATGATGAGGTGGAACGGGAGATTCTAATGATGAGGTGGAATGGGAGGTTCTAATGATGAGGTGGAACGGGAGATTCTCATGATGAGGTGGAATGGGAGATTCTAATGATGAGGTGGAACGTGAGATTCTCATGATGAGGTGGAACAGGAGATTCAAATGATGAGGTGGAACGGGAGATTCTCATGATGAGGTGGAACGGGAGATTCTCATGATGAGGTGGAACGGGAGATTCTCATGATGAGGTGGAATGGGAGATTCTAATGATGAGGTGGAACGGGAGGTTCTAATGATGAGGTGGAACGGGAGATTCTCATGATGAGGTGGAACGGGAGATTCTAATGATGATGTGGAACGGGGGGTTCTCATGATGAGGTGGAACGGGAGATTCTCATGATGAGGTGGAACGGGAGATTCTAATGATGAGGTGGAACGGGAGGTTCTCATGATGAGGTGGAACGGGAGATTCTCATGATGAGGTGGAACGGGAGATTCTCATGATGATGTGGAACGTGAGATTCTCATGATGAGATGGAACGTGAGATTCTCATGATGAGGTGGAACGGGAGATTCAAATGATGAGGTGGAACGGGAGATTCTCATGATGAGGTGGAACGTGAGATTCTCATGATGATGTGGAACGTGAGATTCTCATGATGAGATGGAACGTGAGATTTTCATGATGAGGTGGAACGGGAGATTCTAATGATGAGGTGGAACGGGAGATTCTCATGATGAGGTGGAACGGGAGATTCTCATGATGAGGTGGAACGGGAGATTCTAATGATGAGGTGGAACGGGAGATTCTAATGATCAGGTGGAACGGGAGATTCTCATGATGATGTGGAACGGGAGGTTCTTATGATGAGGTGGAACGGGAGATTCTCATGATGATGTGGAACGGGAGATTCTAATGATCAGGTGGAACGGGAGATTCTCATGATGATGTGGAACGGGAGATTCTCATGATGAGGTGGAACAGGAGATTCTCATGATGAGGTGGAACGGGAGGTTCTTATGATGAGATGGAACGGGAGATTCTCATGATGATGTGGAACGGGAGATTCTCATGATGAGATGGAACGGGAGATTCTCATGATGAGGTGGAACATGAGGTTCTCATGATGAGATGGAACAGGAGATTCTCATGATGATGTGGAACGGGAGATTCTCATGATGATGTGGAACGGGAGGTTCCCATGATGAGGTGGAACGGGAGATTCTCATGATGAGGTGGAACGGGAGATTCTCATGATGAGATGGAACGGGAGATTCTCATGATGATGTGGAACGGGAGATTCTCATGATGAGGTGGAACGTGAGATTCTCATGATGATGTGGAACGGGAGATTCTCATGATGAGATGGAACAGGAGATTCTCATGATGAGGTGGAACGGGAGATTCTCATGATGATGTGGAACGGGAGATTCTCATGATGAGGTGGAACGGGAGATTCTCATGATGATGTGGAACGGGAGATTCTCATGATGATGTGGAACGGGAGGTTCTCATGATGAGATGGAACAGGAGATTCTCATGATGAGGTGGAACGGGAGATTCTCATGATGATGTGGAACATGAGATTCTCATGATGATGTGGAACAGGAGATTCTCATGATGATATGGAACGGGAGATTCTCATGATGATGTGGAACGGGAGATTCTCATGATGATGTGGAACGGGAGATTCTCATGATGATGTGGAACGGGAGGTTCTCATGATGAGGTGGAACGGGAGATTCTCATGATGAGGTGGAACGGGAGATTCTCATGATGAGGTGGAACGGGAGGTTCTTATGATGAGGTGGAACGGGAGATTCTCATGATGAGGTGGAACGGGAGATTCTCATGATGAGGTGGAACGGGAGATTCTCATGATGATGTGGAACGGGAGATTCTCATGATGATGTGGAACGGGAGATTCTCATGATGAGGTGGAACGGGAGATTCTCATGATGAGATGGAACGGGAGGTTCTTATGATGAGGTGGAACGGGAGATTCTCATGATGAGGTGGAACGGGAGATTCTCATGATGAGGTGGAACGGGAGATTCTCATGATGAGGTGGAACGGGAGATTCTCATGATGAGATGGAACGGGAGATTCTCATGATGAGGTGGAACGGGAGATTCTCATGATGAGGTGGAACGGGAGATTCTTATGATGAGGTGGAACGGGAGATTCTCATGATGAGGTGGAACGGGAGATTCTCATGATGAGGTGGAACGGGAGATTCTCATGATGATGTGGAACGGGAGATTCTCATGATGATGTGGAACGGGAGGTTCTCATGATGAGGTGGAACGGGAGATTCTCATGATGAGGTGGAACGGGAGATTCTCATGATGATGTGGAACGTGAGATTCTCATGATGAGATGGAACAGGAGATTCTCATGATGAGGTGGAACGTGAGATTCTCATGATGAGGTGGAACGGGAGATTCTCATGATGAGGTGGAACGGGAGATTCTCATGATGAGGTGGAACGGGAGATTCTCATGATGAGGTGGAACGGGAGATTCTCATGATGAGGTGGAACGGGAGATTCTCATGATGAGGTGGAACGGGAGATTCTCATGATGATGTGGAACGGGAGGTTCTCATGATGAGGTGGAACGGGAGATTCTCATGATGAGGTGGAACGGGAGATTCTCATGATGAGGTGGAACGGGAGATTCTCATGATGAGGTGGAACGGGAGATTCTCATGATGATGTGGAACGGGAGATTCTCATGATGAGGTGGAACGGGAGATTCTCATGATGAGGTGGAACGGGAGATTCTCATGATGAGGTGGAACGGGAGATTCTCATGATGAGGTGGAACGGGAGATTCTCATGATGAGGTGGAACGTGAGGTTCTCACGATGAGATGGAACAGGAGATTCTCATGATGAAGTGGAATGGGAGATTCTCATGATGAGGTGGAACGGGAGATTCTCATGATGAGGTGGAACGTGAGATTCTCATGATGAGGTGGAACGTGAGATTCTCATGATGAGGTGGAACGGGAGATTCTCATGATGAGATGGAACTGGAGGTTCTTATGATGAGGTGGAACGGGAGATTCTCATGATGAGGTGGAACGTGAGGTTCTCATGATGAGATGGAACAGGAGATTCTCATGATGATGTGGAACGGCAGATTCTCATGATGATGTGGAACGGGAGATTCTCATGATGAGATGGAACAGGAGATTCTCATGATGATGTGGAACGGCAGATTCTCATGATGATGTGGAACGGGAGATTCTCATGATGAGATGGAACGGGAGATTCTCATGATGAGGTGGAACATGAGGTTCTCATGATGAGATGGAACAGGAGATTCTCATGATGATGTGGAACGGGAGATTCTCATGATGATGTGGAACGGGAGATTCTCATGATGAGGTGGAACGGGAGATTCTCATGATGAGGTGGAACGCGAGATTCTCATGATCAGGTGGAACGGGAGATTCTCATGATGAGGTGGAACTTGAGAGTGCTCTATATTGACGGCAGAAATCAGCTATAGTTACTTATATTAATAACAATGTTAGAATATAATGTATCATAATATTTGGCCAACATTGGGTTAAAAAGTTACACGGTATCACTTTAAATGCTCGTGAAATATCATTTTAAAATAATAAGAATTTAATCTGCTGTGTTGTTGTTCATCTGAAGCTGTATTTTTGCCACTGTTCAGAACCGGCGAGGACCACATGGTCCTTGATATGAAAAAGCTTAGAATTTAAATAAGTTGCACTTCCCCCCAACATGGCCGTGCATGCATGAAGTAATCCTCCACCTCATACATTCTGATTATACCATGGTGTGAGGTGTAGAGTAACAGTTTAACTCCTGAGGTCGACATTATGTTGAGTGTCAGACACAAACTTTTCATATACAGATCCATTACACAAGGAAGCTCTTTTGTCAGAACCCCCCCCCCATATAAATCAAATGAATGAATTTAAACTATACCGGTTCATGAAAAAGCTATATTAAGTCAAAAATATGAGAACCTATGAGTCTTCATTCGATATGGAACATGTGAATAATGTGTTACTGCAGTTTAATTGCCTTTAGCCTCAACCCCAGAAATATGTTTGTTCTTGACTACAGGTCCTCAAATTCAGACTTCTTTTAATCTAGATTGTTTTTTATTTTGAAAGTAAAAACAAAACTTAACAAAACGTAGGGGCAAAACTATATGAAATAGGTGGAAATCTTGGCTTAGTTTCAATATTTAAACTCAGTTTTTATTGCAGAAACAAAATACTGTAAATCAACAACCCTCCCGTGGAGAAAGAAAAAAGAAATCTTTATTTGAGAGAACATCACATGTTCATTCAGAGTAGCTATATTTATTCATGCATAACAAGACAAGGTCGGACAAACTGACTAATCCGTCTTAAATGGAATACTATAGAAAATTATTATGTAAAATGAAGAGCACAGGTGTAAAGTTTTAATGACATTTATGTTGATGTAGATGACAGATATAGTTGTGCTTGAATGTTTCCCTCCCAAGGAAAAAAAAGTTGAAATTGGCAAAAGTAATAAATGAAAATTTTATGAGAATCATGACATTGATTTTGGATTGTGGCCTAACAGAAATATTAAAAACAAATAAAAATAAAACAATTAAACGTGATGGGGCTCCATCTAAAATTTTGTTTGAGACGATAACTGCAGTCAGGTGTTTTCTGTAACGTCCAATCAGACGTCTGCACCTGTTGACAGGTATGTTGGTCCATGTTCATGAGCATGGTGCTCTAATGTGTCTGGGGCAGTTTTATTGTTTATTTATTAATTCATTCATTTATATATATGTTTTTTTCTAAACAAAACTCAAAATCAGTATTTTATTTGACTAGATTATAACTGAGGGATTTTCATTCATTTATTTACTTTTTCCGAGTTTTGTTGTTTGAATAACTACAGTGAATTGAGCCTTTAACAGAAGAGGATGTAAACATTATCTGTGTTCTTCCTGGAGCTGGAGGAGGAAGCAGCACACCAGCGGAGGATCTTACGTACGTACGTGTCTTGCATGTTTTTATCGTAAAACTGGTTAAACTTGGACAGACTGGTTATTATAACTGCCAGCTGATTCAATAAACCTGTTGATCTGAAAGACTAAACAAAAAGGAAAGGCGTTATTCCAAGCAGACCAGTGCGCATGCGCCGAGAGTGACGTGTCTGGAGAGTGTCAAATCGAGGGATGTAAAAATGATCGGAAAAGCTCAGGACTCACTTAGAACGCTAACTTATAGGAGCTCGCAGCGGTTTCCTGGACGATATAGGCACTGGACTCAGTAGTTGGCGCAGATTTGACTTTCGGGGGGGGGGGGGTTAATGTGAGGAAAACTAGTTGAAGTTACTTTGAGCCCGCGGCAGGGTCGAGCTAACTTAGTGGTAGTTGAGCTAACTGGAGGCTGGATTATGGTCGCGGTAACTGGTGGGAGATGCCGCTGCTAGCCGTAACTAGCCGCTGCCGCTGCTAGCCGTAGCTAGCCGCTGCCGCTGCTAGCCGTAACTAGCCGCTGCCGCTGCTAGCCGTAGCTAGCCGCGCAGGCTAGTTCTCCTATTCAGCCTTCAGCCGGCGGGCTGCCAGAGGACCGATCACGTCGGACGGAAGATGTCTCGCAGGAGGCTGGACAGTCGCAGCGGACTCGCCGCTGGACTCCTGGCGGAGATCCAGACCCCGATCAGTTTGGAGCCGCTGGAGAGTGTGTATGACGTCACCCGTGAGCTGGGGAGGTGAGTGGGACTGGTTACCATGGTTTCACCCGAGCGGACCAGTATATAAGTTTAATATCCACTGAGGTCTGCGTCACATCAGAATATAATTATTATCATTATCATTATTGTTGTTGTTATTATTATTATTATTACCATCATCATTATTATTATTGTCAATCATAATGGTAAAAATGATAGGGCGTTTATTTGATTTCGGGCCCTTTTGAATTTTCCTTTTCTAAAAAGGAAAAAGGCACAAAAATTAAAATGTCACAACACCTTGTCACACCTACCTTAACTGAATTATTATCTTTCTGAAAGTCAAAATCTAAATTTGTTGATATACATTAATTTAAGATTTTATTTAAAAGTCAGATGCTCCACAGAAACGTCTCCACCAGCGTGATGGTAATGACATTTTACAGTTTTTAGCTAACTGTGCTAAACTGGTAGAGTTAGCATAAATAATCTTTTAGTTAGATAGAGCTGAACAATGTTTTTATATGAATCTGCAGTTTTTACACAAAAATCTTTAAATATCTATAAACTACAAGCTGTTTAGTAATGACACGTAATAAAAAATATCCTGCAACTTGTCAGTATAAATGAGGAAAATCTTGTTCCAGTGTTTAAATGTCTGTCTTCCTTCTGTGCTGCATGTGCTGGAGTTGCAGCACAAACTGACACAGTTAAAGAATCAGATTTAAGATCAACTTTATTGATCTAAAAATGGTTAACGTGGTGGTAATGACCGCATTGTTAAGGGACAGACATATTTCTTTAAAAATTAAATAAATGGATAAATGGGCTTTTTTTTCAAATATGATAAGAAATCACTAATTCTATTGTATTTAAAGGGACTTGAGGCAGGAATAAAAAAACAAACAAACATGAATGTCCCTTTTTTTCATACTAATGGGTGATGAAGCGCTAAATACCAAAAATAACGTTTCCACCACGTTTCTCTCCGTTGCCTTGAACAGGCTGTGTGCTGCATAAAGCTGCAATTCGGTGTCTGAATTTCCCGCGCTGCCCTGCGGACGTGACGTCAAATGACGCTACATCCGCAGTTTTGATGCAGGAAAAAGACGGTCGCGGTAAATTCAAACACTGTAAGTGATAGTTATGGATTATTCTGCTGTCAGCAAACGATCCAGATCAACTGAAAGACACTAAAAAGTGGAACTACGGAGAAAAAGGTGAGTAAACAACATTATAGCTTCAGTTTGTGCTCCGTGACGGCTTGGCTCGTGGCTGCAGGTACCTGAAGCTGCAGTCGTGAGTTTCGTTTCTTAATCTTGCCTCAAGTCCCTTTAAGGAATTTATACAAAACACCGCACAATTTCATAATTTTTTAGTAGAAAGATAAAGCACTGCACATCTAAAACTCAGTTGGGGACGGAGGGAAAATAGTAAAATAGCTCCATAAGAATGCTTAAAAATGTTGAGAAAAATGCTTTAACGAATGTGAAATTTTGGACAGACATGAGGAATTTTGTATATACATTCATAAGTTTTCTTAAAATTCATCAGGGATCCAAAAAAGCCCGAAATCAAATAAACCTACAATAACGATAATAATTATAATAACAGCTGAATGTGAGACCAAACTTATGGGTATGTAGCTGCATGCAGTGTTCTGGCTCATATTTGCAGGGAGGCTGAGGTCTGGCTGGGGTCCTGGAAGACCCGGTCCTGTGATGAGCTCATATGTGTCAGCTGAAGTCATGCTGGTGTCAGTCCGGACAGCTGCAACGCTGGCTGGGTAACCGCTGCAAGTGCACGCGCTCTGCGGTGCCGGGGACCAGTATGCGCCACAGTGTGTGTGTTCCTGTACTTGCTACATTGTGAGGACTGTTTTGCGTCTTTAATCAACAAAGTGAGGACATTTTGGCCGGTCCTCACTAAAAAAGCCGAAGGAAAACCCATTTTTTAGGGTCAAGATTTGGTTTTAGAGTTTAGGTTAGAATTAGGTTTAAGTTGTGGTGTTTAGGCTAAGGGTAAGGGGCTAGGGAATGCATTATGTCAATGAATGTCCTCACTAAGACAGTACAAGGATGTGTGTGTGTGTGTGAGGGAGAGAGAGAGAGACACGGCTGATGATCGTGCTGAGAGAACTGAGGTGTGTTCAGTGTGATACTGGGTACTCTTGCAGAAGGAAGCCGCCTGACTTTGGCAGAACAGCACTTATTTGGACGTTGTTAAAACGGGAAGTTGCGGGTGAAAAATGTCCACATTCTTGTCTGATCTTAATTTTTCAGTGATGGTACACCAGCTGTAAACTACCAAGCAGAGGCCATGGTGGTCTTTCTCACTTTGAGGAGGACACCAGGGGTCTCCTTTATAAAATTGTGCACAGGATCTTTACTAAAGGTCTAGTGCACTAAAAAAACAGTTTGTGTGCTCTGAAAAATATTCAGACTTATCAAACCGTGCATGCACACAGATTCAAGCAATTTCCTCTTTATAAATCACACTCTCACTGGAAGCTTGCACAGGGGAATTTAGCCCCGCCCCCTACACACCCACATTCTACCATAAATGGTGAATGCAGAACACCTCATGGATATTTCTGCATATAAATAAACCAGCTGATCTGAGGCATTTAAAGATGCCATGACATCAAATGTCACTTTTCTGGGGTTTTGGGGGTCTACAGGGAGTGCAGAGTTATTAGGCAAATGAGTATTTTGACTAGGGCTGGACAATTAATCGAAATTAAATCGTGATTTCAATTTTGCCTTTTCACAATCATAAAAACACTGTAATCTTAAAAACACAGACCCCCCCCCTCTCCTTCCACCCTCTGCCCTCACCCCCTCCCTCTGCTGATTCAACTGTGAGTGGAGTAGGGATGTAGATAGGGATGGTGAAAACGAAGCTTCATGAGACAATGAGACATTTTGACACAGCTGCCAAGAGATCAACACGAAGTCTGGAGACATTTGAGACCGTGAGCATGAGCTACATCTGCTGGCCGTGGATGTGTACTGCAGCTGAGGGAAGCGCTGTCTGGAGCTGTCTTGTCTCTGACACGGTGTATAATAAAAGATACGTTTCCAACCTTTAGTTAGTGTTTCCTTTGTGGTTGATATCTTGGAATTATCCTCTGTGATAAATTAACTATTTTTCAATAAATTCCCAAGCGATTGCAATCTGTACAGTATTAAGCATTGACAGATTAATAAACCCAGTCTCTTCAAGATTTCGGCTCGACACTCGCGGATGACGTAACGAGGCCTCGGTTTGTGTGGTCACGTGGCGTTTGGCATGCTGACACTTCCACCAGAACAGCGGTAGCGAGACTTCCGGTTCATAAGATGGAGGCGGAGTCGAGCAGACGGGCTCGAGCAGAACATCCCTAGATGTAGATATTCACCGATCTGAATTTGCCATGTTTTATAGAGCAAAACGTCCTTCATGATGATCTATGTAACATAAACAAGCACAGATGCATAGATGAGTTTTTAGAAAACATGGCTGCTTTTCTGACCAGACTGTGAGCCGAAACCGGATATGACGTCTGCGAGAGCCTCTTCTTCGCTGCTTATTTCACATTGAAGTGGCTTCATTGCGGATTTTAAGCTCCTTTTCTAGTTTTACAGAAAAACAGTAACGACTCAGCCTTCAAATTGTGTTGACAGTTAATGGTTAAAAGCTCGTAAGTGCAGCGTTAGTTTTTTAGGTTTTCTACAGATTCTGATTTTATTTTGAAGAGGATAAGGAAAAGCAGATCGGAGTCGTACCTATGAGTCTTTCTCACCGGTAAACAGGCAGCAACCGGACCTCTGATCGTCTACAGCATCTGTTTGCTGAAAGTTCAGAAACCAGCGTGTTGAGACTTCTAACACAATGAAACTGCGATCATCTCCTCGGAAATCTTCTTTTTCATCCATCGTTGCTTCATCACATCGGTCGTACAGCTCCTGCTATCGGCAGAGACCTGCTGCTCGGTTATATGAGGACGTCTCTGGTCATCAGATGTCCTCCAGCTGCTTCCAAAGCTGCATCCTTTCCTCCATCTTCATCCTTATAAACGGGAACTATTTAAAACTCCACTGGAACCATGGAAGTTGTTATCTTCTCATTTTTTATAGGCTAATTATTTACCGCGGCTAGCTTGCGGCTGCTGTTAGCTGCGAGCTAACACAGGGGATGAGTGCTTCATTTCTGTCACGCCTGGCTCTAATGTATGTCAAACTCTTTTTTGGGTCTGTTGTCTGCTTTTTGTTGTTCCGGGTCGCTTCTTACAGTTCGGATTCCCTCGGTGTGGTCTTGCAGGCTTTTATCTGAACCAGTGGACCTGAAGGTGGAGACAGACTGTAGGCAGCTGGTTGCAGGTCTACTCCGGTTCTGGCTTGTAAAATGTGATTTCCCCAAATTCCTCATCATTATCGCACTTTTCTGAACTGGCTGATGATCCAGCACAAACCAGTTCCAATCTAGTTGTTCTGGAGCATCTTTCATGTTTTCCACGGCTTAGATTATACATGTAAGTTAATAGGAGGACTGCAACTCTGTACCGTCACTGACGTCACAACATGGCGGCTCGTTTCATGACTGAAAGGCTATTAGCCTTTAGCCGAGCCTCCTAAACATTTGATATTTACGTAAATACACGTCTGATTAACTTCTAATGGCACAGAGCTAATTTTGTCTTGCTGTGTTGTTGTACGGCAAAGTTACTTGAAGTTAAGGTCGTGTCATCAGCACTTTAAGCTTTGGTTTTTAAAACATGGAGCCAGGTGGCGCAGTTGTAGCAAGTAAACAGCAAACATGGAGGGAGGAGACAGCAGGTGAAGAGGACACGTTTAGCATCTCTGAGGACACACATCTAAAGTTTGGCGATACTTGAAAGATGGCAAACTTGACAAAAATCCGTGGTTTGAAAACAATGTCACGCTGCTCCTGTAAAAGACGTCAGCAGCATGACGAACATGGCAAGGTGGGCGGCATGGTGTGGATACTGCTCCCCCCCACTAGCCTGGTACTCCAGCCTGACCAACACCATGTATGAGATACACGGCAGGTCAGTCTGGATTCCCTCCATTGTGATTTCCACTCCGGTAAAAAACTGACCGGACCAATCACAGCACAGCAGTCGAATTATGAACAGAACGTAAAACTCCTCTGACGTCTCCACCGCTGTTTCTGCTCTGTTTTGGTGCGTAACTAACAGCTTCCGGGTCATAGTCACATGACGTCAGACACAAACGCTTTCTCATATTAGTAGTTCAGCAATAAACAATGCTGACATGTAACAGAGTATTTATAATAATAAAACCAAACATTCTATGATAATATACACAAGAAAATTGATTTAAATAGAGAGGGAAAAAGAAATGTAAATGCTGACTTCCGGCGTTGCCATAGCAACAGAGTGCCGAACGACGCCAGCTACAGTCACCTCTGATTGGTTCTCTCCAGGTCACTTTCCTCCTGTCAGTCCTGCCTCTCGTCTCGCATTGGAAATCAGTCTCCAACGGAGGAACCAGATTAGGCTTTACACGATCAGGATTTTTGGGGCCGATCACCGATCAGAGTTTTTAAAAAACAATCTCCGATCATGTGAGGAAGCAAATATATCTATTTAAATAACTCGTTTACCTGTATTTATACAGTTTACTGAGTATCATAAAAAGGATTTTTGTTTCCATTTTTTGTCCTGAGCTGGCTGAGATGAAAAGGTTAAACATCAATAACCTCTAACAGCATTCAGGTTTAATCAGGACAAACCAGAATAATCTGAGCCAGTGGCACAAATAACAGTCCAACTTAAACAGTCATAACTGAGA